>JMFS01086900.1:0-14866 GCA_000699545.1 Podiceps cristatus
GCTGTTCTGGTGAACTGTCTTTATCTCAATCTGTGAGTTTTCCTTTCTTTCAGATTCTCCTCCCTAACCCATTGAGGAGAGGGGCAGTGAGCGAGTGGCTGCATGGTATTGGGTTACTGGCTGTGGGTAAACCCTAACATCAGCCTGGAGCAGGGACAGCTTCAGAGGCATGTAACTGCAGCCTGTGTGCCTAGAGGGAGGTTATGGAAGGAGGTGGAGCCAGGCTTTTCACAAGATGCATGAAAGATGTAAGGTGGGAGGATGAGGGAGAGCTGGTATAAATGTAACACACACACCCCTCCCCGCGAGGGTCTGTGCAGTCTCCATCCTTGGAGGTTTTCAAGATCTGTTAGGTTAAACCCTAAACACTAAGGTTTGATACCACAGCTGATCCTGCTTTGAGCAAGAGGTTGGACTAGAGGCCTCCTGAGGTCCCTTCCCACCAGTTATCCAATCACCAGAAACTTTTCTGCCACAACTCCTGGTCCAACTAGTGAGTGACAACACATGGTAAAGGCAATTTTGTTTTCTTCTAGTAAGGTTCTATATTGCCCCAAGGGGTAAATGTATCTTTATTTTGTGTGATTTATTTTCAGTAATTCAGCATTCCATTACCAACTGAGTCCAACATCTCCAAACATGAGGAAAGAGCCCATGTTTGTGAGAAAGTGAAGATGAAATCATAGTTTAGCATGTAGACATTTCTACTTAGGCTTCCCTAGAGTGAGAGAGACACTATATCATAGTTTATAGTCAGTATAACACAGCCATTAAATATGTTAGCAGGTCAGATATCCCTTCCTCTACAGCTCTCCCTCATGAAATTATGTGCAAATTTTCTAGCCCTTTGTTGAACGAGGTATTTGATACTCCTTTCAAAGGTAAACAACCATGATTTACTCAGATTTCATTCAGTCATGAAACAACAGAGCACGTTAGAACATTGAATTCCTAAACTGCACACAACTTTACAGGCTGTCAACCCTAAACAGTGGTGTATTTTGATGGGAAGTAATGAGTGAATTTGTATTCCAACACCCTCAAATTCAGATCGCTACATTGCTTCCCCAGGAACTTCCCAGTCTTGATGACACTCTTCTGTTGCAATGTACCAGACAAAGAGAAAGAGAGATTGTACAGAGATGTAACATCGAACTCCTCACTTGCCCTACCAGTTATCTTTAATATCACTATTTGGGATTAAGATTAAGACTTCTCATTAAAGCTTTATTGCAGTGAAGTTCCAACATCTTCAATACCAAGAAAATGGCCACTCATTTCTTTAACAGCTACATTTTTTTTTTTGTTTTCTAAAAAAAAGGGAGTAATGGAAAGAGAAAAATCCGTTTATTGCTTATGTGCTATGGCTCAATAAAGTTTATTTCTTACTGCCAGTCTTCCTGACCTTTCTGCCTTTTTTTTTTTTTTTTCCTTAATTTATCCTTTTTACCACTTTCTGTGGTGTTGTCTGCACATTTTTATATGCTGCTACAGCATGGAAAAAAAAAGTATTTTACAGTATTTTTTCCCAAAAGTAGCAATTTATGGAAAATTGTCCTGTACAGAATTAGAGACCACATTTGGTTTTTGTAAATGTTTTAATCTTTTCTTGTTTTACTATAAATCATTCAGAGTGCACAGACTTTTTTTTTTTTTTTTTTTTCCCCTAGTCCATGACCCCAAATCTACAAATGACACTGGGGAGCCAGACTCCAGTTTCCCACATGGATCTCCAGATCTCCCAGTAATATATGAAGACATAGGCAAAAAAAATTCTGACAGGGCAGAATCTGTTAAAAAAAGAAAAGTCTTAATATCTGAAGATTGTTTCAGAAGGGAAATTGAATGGGTAGCAAAGCCCTTTTTAAAATTCAGTAGGTAAGCCTTTCTTGTTTATTAGTTTTATTACTTGCGTGACCTTTCATTTTGAAACACGAACAGTTAGCAAATCCATGCAGCTTACTTCAGCTGAAGACTTCTAAGCTTTTCACTGAAAATCTGGATGATTTTTTTTTTTTTTTTTTTTTTCTGCTCTGCAGGACATTACAATGTATAATTTGGCAAAGAAAAACTTAAATGTTTTACTGGTCACCTGCTGATCAGTAATTAACTTCATATCCTACCCTCTGTTTAATGCAATATGAGAATATTAATTTGCTTATAGAAGGAATGCTGACAATTTGCCTGACTCGTCACCTATTTTTATGAAAGGCATACTTCAGAAAGAACAAAAAGTCTCTTCTTCCTGGTATGCGAATATTAGCCAGAGTGATAAGCAACCTGAGCATTATAAAAATGTCTTCCACTCTACTTTCATTAATACTCCAACCTTTTCTTCTAATCTGAGTAATATTTATCCCACTCTTCAATCCTTCAATCCAGATATGAAATCCTGAACTGTCAGATTCTGGACAGGATAGGAAGGGTTTAAGCACCTCAAACAACTTTGGAAAAAAGGAGCTTCTGCCAATTTTCTCATCTGCCTGGTACTTCAAGTGTGAAATCTTAGAATGTAAACTGATGAGTAATTACTGATGTCTTTCAGTACTGCCTTGTATACAGACCTCTAGTCTGTTCTGCTTAGATTTACTGGACAGAAATAAGCATATGTATTCAGAAACCTTGAATCTAGTCTGTGCCGAAGTGTGGGCAATAAGACTAGTGTATCTGGAAAGTATAAACTCTGAGTATATATTTTACATCACAGGTCTGTATGTGTGTAGTAGGCTATACATCCCAAGAGGAGACCTTGACAGAAAAGAACACGTCAGGGCAGATATATGGATACATGGTAGCCCTATTCATGCAGATCTAAGACAGGAACTTTTAACTTCCACTTGCCTTTTTGGGATCATCTTGTTCGGTGATATGTCAGTGATGTTGTGGACATGCACAGACCCATTCCAAACCAAAGGTAGGTTTTCTGTCTGTGGGGATCAGCATTCAAAAGCCAACATTTGCAAGCTGTCCTATGAATGCAGTAGCTCTTTTATCATCCTGTTATCTTCAATAAATGCAGATATTTGCAAATATCACTGCAGAATTACTTTCAGTCTTTAGATGAAATCTTGATTTTATGTGAGTTCTTAGTGCTGAAAAGCTGAACTGAAAACTAGCAGCATGATGCAGAGATGAGAAGATGTCGAATTTCCTGAATCTTCTTGTAAACACTTTTCTTTCCCCAGGAGAATTACCTTTCTCTTATCTTAAACAAGTGTGGGTCAGCTATTTCATCAGGAAGAGAAGGTGATAAAGTGTTTCTTATTGAGGAAAGAAATGTATGAATCTCTCTCAGCCTACTGGTAGGTACTGGAATACCTAACATGTCAGAAAGGCACCTTTCTACAGTATTTTCTATATCCAGTCAGGACCTCCCTTCTCTTTAAGCATTTCTTGAGTGCTCCCAGGTAGAGGAACTCCTCCACTTAGTGTCAGAGCTCCAGGAGGAGGCGAGTAGGTTGAGGAGTATCAGGGAGTACAAGAAAGAGAGAGACAACTGGAATCACACCCTACCTTCCCTGGGACAGGCAGATGGGATGCATGATATGGAAGATTCCCTATCCTCTCTCCACCTGGCTGAACACAGTGACTTAAGGGATGGGGGGCAATGGCAAAAAGTTCCTGCCCGGCCCAGCAGGCATGCCTACTCTGTGACTATTCCACCTTCCCAGGTGCCCTTGAATAATAGGCATGAGGGTCTGCAAATGAAACTTAACAATAACGAGAACAATAGTTCATCTAGCTTGTAGAGGCTGACAAACTGAGTCTGGAAATATAACACAGGGAGAGGAAAAAGCCTAGGATGTTCCTGGACTGTGTGGAAGATAACTTGCTGACACAGTTGGTGAGTGAGACAGCTGGGGAAGGTGCCTCGCTGGACCTGCTGTTTGCAAAGAGAGAAGGACCCATGGCTGATGTGATGGTTGGAGGTCACATATGGCATAGCAATCATGAAAGCATAGGGTTTTTGATTCTTGGAAAAGTAAGGAGAAGGGTCAGCAGAACTGCTACCTGGGACTCCTGGAGGGCCTGCTTAGGAGCCTGCTTGACAGAGTCCCTTGGGAGGCAGCCCTGAAGGACAAAGGAGTCCAGGAAGGCTGGACTTTCTTCAAGAAGGAAAACTTAAAGGCACAGGAACAGGCCATCCCCATGTGCCAAAGGACAAGTCAGAGGGGAAGGAGACCAGCCTGGCTGAACAGAGAGCTTTGGCTGGAAGTCAGGAAAAAAAAGGAGAGTTTATGAACTTTGGAAGAATGGGCAGGCATCTCAGGAGTACAAGGGTGTTGTGAGGCTGGGCAGGGAGAAAATTAGAAAGGCCAAAGGCCAACCAGAACTTAATCTGGCTACTGCTGTAAAAGACAATAAAAAATGTTTCTATAGATACATTAGCCACAAAAGGAGGGTGAAGGAGAACCTCCCTCCTTTGTTGGATTTGCAGGGAAAACACAGTGGCAAAGGCTGAGAAAAAGACTGAAGTACTTGAAAGCCTTCTTTGCCTCAGTCTTTGATAGTAAGATCAGCTGTTCTCTGGATACCCAGACCCTGAGCTGGAAGACAGGGGTGGGGAGCAGAATGAAGCCCCCGTAATCTAAGGGGAAATGGTTAGCAACCTGCTACACCACTTAGACACACCCAAGTCTGTGGAGCTGGATGGGATCCATGCGAGGGAACTGAGGGAGCCGTCAGAAGTGCTCAGCAAGCCCCTTACAGTCATTTTTCAGCAGACCTGGCTAGTGGGGGAGGTCCCAGTTGACTGGAAGTTAGCAAATGTGATGCCTATGTACAAGAAGGTCTGGAAGGAGGATCCAGGGAACTACAGGCCTGTCAGTCTGACCTTGGTGCTGGGGAAGGTTATGGAGCAGATCGTCTTGAGTGCCACCATGCAGCACATTCAGGACAACCTGGCTGTGAGGCCCAGTCAGCATGGACTTCTTCCCAGGTTGTGGAAGACTGAAATTTCAATGAATTGTCTCAAAGCTAGTTTGTGTGTGCACCTGATAAGACACAGCAGGATTGTGAAACCCAACAAGATTGCAGCTTGCAAGGAAACTTGTGCAGACTTACTGAAGCAGCAGACCATATGAAACAGGATACTGATCTTTATCCAGCCTGGGTCATATACGCACAAAATAATATACATCTGTTTCATGACGGCAATCACATGAAAGCCTCATGACAGATAGAACCTAAAGCACGTGAACAAAGCATGGGACATATGCACATATGTTAGACTGTGCCATATGAAAAGACCATAGAGACAAATCACAGTGTGTACCCACCATGGATGAACCAAAAACTTAGGCACAACAGGATCATCACTGGACCCGGGTTATCTCTCCAAATGCTTGCTTAGTTTCCTCCTGAAATTTCTTAACTTACCTATAACTCCACTCTTCTACTTTGATTCAATAAAAGCGACCCGAGTGGCAGCATTTGACCTTGTTTGTGTCTTAATCTCACTCCTGGGATCATCATGAATCTTTCCTGAGCCCAAAAATCAGACCAGGACCTTACACAGGTCCTGCTTGACTGACCTGATCTCTTTCTATAACAAGGTGACCTGCCTAGTTGATGAGGGAAACACTGTGGATGTTTTTTACCTGGACTTCAATAAAGCCTTTGACACCACTTCCCACAGCATCCTCCTGGAGAAACTGGCTGCTCATGGCTTGGACATGCATACTCTTCACTGGGTAAAAAAATGGCTGGATGGCTGAGCCCAGAGACTTGTGGTTAATGGGGTTAAATCCCGATGATGGCCAGTCACAAGTGATGGTCTCCAGGGTTTAGTATTGGGGACAGTTATGTTTAATATCTTTATCAATGATCTGGATGAGGGGATAGAGTGCACCCTCATTAAGTTTGCAGATGACAGCAAGATGGGTGGGATTGTTGATCTACTTGAGGCAGGAAGGAACTTCAGAGGGTCCTGGACAGGCTGGATCGATGCTCCAACTGTATGAGGTTCAACGTAGCTAAGATCTGGGTGCTGCACTTCGGTCATGACACAATCCCATGCAACACTACAGGGCTGGGGAAGAGTGGCTGGAAAGCTGTCTGGCAGAGAAGGACCTGTGAGTGTTGGTTGACAGACGGTTGAATATGAGCCAGTAGTATGCCCAAGTGGCCAAGAAGGCCAACAGCATCCTGGCTTATATCACAAATAGTGTGGCCAGCAGGACTAGGGAAGTGATTGTCCCCCTCTACACACCTCAAATACTGTGTTCAGTTTTGAGCCGCTCACTACAAAAAGACATTGAGGTGCTGGAGCGTGTCCAGAGAAGGGCAACAAAACTCATGAAGAGTCTAGAGCACAGGTCCTATCAGGAGTGACTGAGAGAACTCGGGTTGCTTAGCCTGGAGAAAAAGAGGCTCCAGGGAGACCTTATTTCTCTCTACAACTACCTGAAATGAGTAGTAGCGAGGTGGGTGTCAGTCTCCTCTCCCAAGTAGCAGGTGATAAGGTCAGAGGAAATGGTCTCAAGTTGTGCCAGGGGAGGTTTAGATTGGATGTTAGGAAAAATTTCTTCACTAAAAGGGTTGGCAAGCACTGGAACAGTCTGCCAAAGGAAGTGGTGAAGTCACCATCCCTGGAGGTATTTAAAAGATATGTAGATGCAGAGCCTAGAGACATGGTTTAGAGGTGGGCTTGGCAGTGCTAGGTTAATGGTTGGACTTGATGATCTTAAAGGTCTTTCCAATCTAAACAATTCTCTGACTTATATGATTTTTCTATTTAATCTAGTCCATTATATATTATGTATGTTTTCCTCCATTGTTCCCATACATAAAAACAATATCTCACAATAAATTGGAAACTAATTTTATAAAGCTATTAGATAGAAAAACCATAGCCAGTGCTCTTTCTTTTTTTTTTGAATTGAGGGGCAATTGTAAGAGCTAAGATACAGGGAAAATATAGTATACTATATTTAGTCTTTTCAAAAGAAAAAAAACTGGTAGAAAAAATGCTTCAGAAGAAAGGAATTTAACATAGAAAACCTCTTCTCAAAGACTATGATCTTCAAGGTGGATGTTTTGGGGAGCGGTGTTTTGGTTGTGTTTTCTTTTTTCTTGTCTTTTCTGTGTGTATGTATGGTAAAAGACTACACTTCAAGATGTAATTCTTTTGCATTACTTTGCCTCACCTATAGAGATAAGTTTCTGCCAGTTGAAATAAAAGCTACTGGGATTTTCTTCTTTCTGTGTTGAATTTCTTATAAAACATTAATCCTAGCATAGCAGAAAAAATCTAGCACACATTATCAGTTCTTCTTTCTTATAGAATTGTTCATTGTTTGACATTTTAAGTTTATTTCTTTCCTTCCAGAGATGTGTAGTCTTTAACCATCAATAGAACAGATTCAGATTCAGTTTTTCAAAACCATTTACAAGCAGTATATATTGCATTAATATTTGTTTATACTGTCCTTTTTTTTCTGCCAACTTAATATATTCTGTTGCAGCTAAGAGTGATCTAGTTTAGATTGAACAGTTTCAATATAAAACCCTTCTGAATAAAATAGCCAATGATCATCTTTTTAAAAATGTCTTGCATAAATTCTTAAGTCTAGGTTTTACAGCATTAACGGATATTGTGTCATAGCTAACCATCTGAGTTACTTAGTAGTAACAGTTGAATTGTACTTGATAAAAGCAATTTGAATATTTCTAGACTAGTTTACAAAGTTATTTATGTGGTAGCGCAGGTCAGATACTATTGCTAAACTCATTTTTAAAAAAAATTACTGTGATTGTTTACAGAAAAATATCTGCTTGAAATGTTCGTATTTTGTTTCAAGGAAAAAGAAGCAAAGAAACTGTGCTCAGAACCACAAATTCATAGCAAACATAGAGGAACAATTAAGTATACAGTTGGTCAAAGGAAGACTTGAAATCATCTCTACCTTTTGACGTGCAGCCATGTTGTTGGCCTTTGTTTTTTCGTGGCTACTGGATTACAGATTATATTAAACAAACAAACAGACAAAACCCCCACAAAAAAAAACCCAAAAAAAAAACCAAACACAAACCTTTATGCATTCTGGAAAGTGAGCTTGATTATGAATCCACGTAGTGCATGCGCATGTGAAGTTGTGTATATGTACCTTTCAAGAATTGCTTGAACTGTTTTATCCAATGTGTTGTGTTATACAAACTGAATCAGACAAGAAAAAGTACAGAGTTACCTTGCATATAGCAAAAATCCATTTCATCCTTTCACTAGTAGGTGAAGAGCTGACATACCAACCGTTATACATTCCTCAGGGCAAGTTTTCAGAAGTGGGAAAAATGCATTGCTTATTATAACTTAAAAAAACTATGCAAATGTACATTGAAGTAATTGGTTAGCCCTCAGCTGAGCAGCACAGATTTAGAGCATCATTTCACACCCCATGGTGCAATTAAATTATTTTAAATGCTTCTAAACTTAACATCAAATCACTTCCTGAAAGTAATTAAAGTGAAAACAGGCCATGGAATAATTTAACAAAAAAGTTATGTTGGCCAGGTAAAATGTTCAGTTGTTTAACATAGGTTTTGGTGACACCACTCCTATAAAAATAAGATAAAAGACTGAACTCAAATGAAAACAAAAACCACTTAAAGATATGTTAAACTTGAAGGGTCATTTCCCCCTTACTGTTGTATCCTCCAGTATTAGATCTACCACTTCTGGTTCCCTAAGGCTTACAGTCATGAGGCCTTCTTTACACACTGAAAGGGGAATTTTAATAACACCTGGGAAACCAAAAACTAAAAGAAATAAATATGAATTTTAAGTACCCCAAATCACATATATTCCATGAATGTAGATGTTATTTTTAGAAAGTTATTTCACCAATATTCAGTTACAAGTAATATCTTTTCACCAAAAGCCTCAGAAAGAAACATTATGCAATAAATGTGATCAGTAACCTTCACAGAAGTGATTTACTATGTTTGGAAAACCCTTAAAGATACTGAAACATTGGCAGAAAGAATGAAAGGAAAGGATAAAGTCTTAAAACTTCCTGTTAGTCTCAAAATAGAGATCAGAGAGAAAGCAACATAGATTTTTTTTACCTAGTCATCATGAAGGGCTTAAGATCACTTAAAGTTAGGCTTTTGGCTAAATTAGGGAGAAAATGTATGAGATACAGTTCAAGAAAAGGCATTATACCTCCAACAAGACAGCCCTTATCCTCACTGAGCAGTTTTTTCCTTCTAACATCATTATGACTTTTTTTTTTGTTTCTATTTTTCTGAAAATCTTTTCCAGCAAACTGTCTAAATGCGGAGGTATTTCCAGCCAATGTAATCTGAGTTTTTCTGTTCATATTATTGTCACCTTCTGCTTAACAAAAGGACTTCCTTTATTTTGAGAAGGACTTAGACAGATTTCACCAAAAGGAAACAAACCGCCTTTCAAATATTCTGCCTCACCCGTGTCCTCTCCCTGATTTATGCTCTCTCCAATTGTGTTAAGGTTTCAGATTGTTCAGAACCTCATTCTCTCTACCACCTGTATCTAGCATGCCAGTTTGATATGTTCATCAAGAGGAGACAAAGAACTCCTCTTCTATGGCCAGACCAACATTAGACAGAATCGGGATTATACAATTTCTTTACTGAGCATGTGAACATGTGAACAAACCAGTCAGAGTTCAAGGAGCATCTGAAGGATACTCTTAGTCATGTGATTTAGTTTATAGTATAATACACAACTGAAAGGAGCAGGGAGTCAGACTTAATGATCCTTGCGAGTCCCTTCCAATTTGAGATATTCTATGATTCTGTGAATTTAAACATTTATAGGCCAGTCAGCTCTCCTCAAAAGCATAGTCACTGTTTGCCAGTGTATGCCAGTATTCTGTCCCTTCCTCAGATGATCTGCTTCACGTTTTCTGGATCTCCTGGGAAATAATATTTCAAAGAATCCTTGGGTTATACTTTGGCTTGGGATTAGGGCACACAACTTTCTTCAAAGTGGAAATACCTTCTGTTGCTCATGTGGTGAACAAAAATCCAACATTGATTCAGACTGTTGTTGCTGCTACACAAAAGACACCACTTTTTCCATTTTGGTGGCCTCACACCTTTGTCTTGCTTCTTTCTGCTTCATGGGGTCCAATGTTCATTCATTCTCATGTTCTTGATATTACTCTGATATGCAAAAATCAGAACAAAAAGTAAGCAAACTATTCATACCCTAAATAGGCTAATAGATCTGTGTTACAGTGAAGCAAATGTCTTTTTAAGTGAATCAGATGAACTCTCAGTTTTTTAGGGTAGAATATCTTGTAGTAGAACACTTATCTGCAGAGACAGAAAGCTATGTCCAGTTACCTTCTCTGCCTGAAGATACTTAAATTAGTGTCTCCATTTCTCTAGAAAACCACCAAGCACCAAGCTGCAGAGTATTCCAGAAAGATGTTACTTAATTTTTGATTACGCTTAAGGCAATAATGTTGTTTGTTAAGCAATACAAGTGACAGATGTGGAACAAAACCCAGACACAAATCAGGGGTATTTTTCATTAATTCCACAACAATTTAACATCATTTGTTGAAAGGTTTGTGTGAATAGTGGTGACCAGGAGATGTTGATTTTTGTTTAGATTCACATCTAAAACAATTGTGATTTAAAAACCTGAGGAAGTTGTTACAGTTCTCTCTGGTTTCAAGACAAAGGCTTCAAACAGAATAAAATATGAAATTGATTTCAAATATATTTCTGAATTATATTCTGTAAGAATTATGAACTATTTGCAAGAAGCTCTTGATAAAATATTATGACCTATTAAGTGTAATGGATAAGAATAGCCTTAAAATAGACTGTTATAGAAACTAGGACTATGAGGAAACAAAAATGGAAAAAAAAAAAAGTCAAAGTTTTGCAGAAGAAATTTATGGTAATAAGGAGTATCTTCATTCATTTATTTTCAGGGCTCTTCACTGGCCAAAACATTGGGTTTAAATCAATATATTTCAAAAATGTCACTGATTTGCCTGTTTAACAGAAGAGCTAAAATAAGCAGATGCTTGCCCATCTGCCATCTGTCTGCCTGCCAATGTCCAAGAAAGCACAGTTTAAAACAGCATTTTCTGAGGTACCTCTATGCAGTAAATATTGGCAACAGAAAGCATTTTCTCTGCAAATGCCTGCTACACAATTTAGGAAATACACAGAAGTTCTCAGTCTGACAGAAGAAGTAATAAGTTGATTACCAAAATGATTCACTGCATTCCTTTTTTTATGAGTCATCTTTTTCAAGGCTTGCATGGTGTTTCTTCCAAAGACAATAAGAAATCCTCTGTTATTGGTTCTAAGATGAAGAAACAAGTGGATACTACTTACTGATGGGTGTAAAATTAACATAAATCCTTGTTTGGAGGTAGAAACAAAATGTCATTTCAAAGAATAATAGATAAACTCTATAGCTGTATATATGCCACTGATGTAAAAACAGTATTCAGATAATTAGAATTTGAGAAATTCATGGATTATTTTTTATGCAGGTGTATGTCACAAACATGTAGAAGCATGTCAAAAGGAATTGACATATAATACACACAGAAACATAAGACTGATACATTAATCTGATAATACTTTATTTGCATTTAGATTTATATTTAGATTTGCCAGGAATTAATCTTTATTATTATTTCCTGCCACTTAAGAGAAATATGTACTGAATTTTATAATAAAAAATACATATTTCCTACCAGAGAAGAAAAGTAATATGTATCTGACAATAGAAGTAATATATTGTAGTTATCTTGACTACCTGCAAAGTGATAGGCACCCTCTTGTTCTTTGGACATGTACTGCTGAGTATAGCACTGTGGTACTTGGAAAAGCAAGTCAGTGACAATGACATCAGGGGGTTCTACATTTGTCCTTCTCTCAAAGCCTGCCATAATGCATCTTTTTCTTGTAAGTCAAAGGGTGATTTCTATGATTGTTAGCACTGTAGTTTTGACCTAAGATCTGAAAAACAAGCCACTCTCTTATCTAATAATCTTGCAGTCAGGGATTGCCGGACAATTATGTGCTGGTGATACTTAGACAGCAAATTATATAGGATAGTTTTGCATGGCTGCTTTTTGTTAGCAACATTAGCAAATTAAAATTTATTAAATCTCTAAAATTAGAGAGAAGAATTATTTTTCATGTGTTCCACTAGTTATTTTGACTGTAATTTTGACCTAAAATGAGAATTAAAAAGTTGACTTCTTTTGCTAAGAAAGAAAGATTTTCTAATGTTATAGAATTAGTTATGAAAACAGTTATTGCTGGATTCAAGTAACTTAATAGTTTGTGGCTTACAGATATTCTGGAGAGTACTTGCTTTTTTAATTGAAATTTTCCTGAAAGTTGCATCAAAAATTTTCACAATTCTTTAATCAGATATTTTTAACAAAATCAATTGTTTGGTTTTTGTTATTTATAATGCAATATTTGTCCTCTATAAAATGTTGCGGTTGTCCACTGAGGAAGAAAAAACATCATTACATTTAAATAAACCAACAACCCACAATAATAAAAATGCATAATGAAAACACCTGTTTCCTGTGATTTTGAGATCTATCCTCCTTTGCTTAAATGCTTTTAAGAACTGAATTCCAGTTCAAACTGTGGAATGTAGGCTATGGAGTACTGCAAGTAAGTACATGGAAAAATTGAAAACAATTCATATAGTCTTTTGCTGATTAAAGGGGCAAAGATCATCGTTGTTAGGAACGACTAGCTGTGTGAGTAGCACTGAGAGTATTGCAAATACAGGAAACAAAGACTAGAATACGCTAGAATTTCTTTCTCAAACTATAACATTGATCTTCGTACTATGTGACAGGGGATGTTTAAATGTTTTATTTTTTTCATTAAATAGCCTCACAGAGAATCAAATAGCTTCAGACAGAATGAAGACGACTGCCTCAAATCACAGTTTAAGCACTTCCATTTCCCTCTTCATAATAAAATAAAAATAAAATCTGTCTTGAGGGATCAGAACATGCAAGGCAAACAACCATGTGAAAAAGGACTTTTTTTCCACATGAAACAAAGGGAGGTGGATGGAAAACTGTTCAGTAAGGTGAAGAATATAGGTAAGGGTAAGCCACAATCATTTTGGTATTACTAATAGCACATCTTTCAAGATAGATGCCTGAAATGAGTGATGAAGCCAACATTGACATTGACAATAGGGAGCTTCTATAAAGAGAACTATAAAGGTTCCTTGCAACTTCCAGTTGGTTAAATAAACATTTCCCACTCTCCTTGATTTATATCCCTCTTCCATTTATGTAACAGAGAAAAGAGAATACAGAATATTACTTCTGTAACGTTGTTTCCTGTCTTTTTCTCAAAATTTGTAATCCCTACTGTTCATGTTATGCACCTCAGATTATAAAACTTTTTTTGAAATATAGATTTTTCTTGTGCCAGAAGTACTTTCTGTAAATTTTTTTTTGTTTTATCTTAGTCATGCTGGTTTGTTCCACATTTAACTTCTTAGGAACACACATCTTAAAAGTCAAATTATATAAAAAAAATTGGTTTAATGCAATCTAGCCTAACCAAACTGGGGCTTGAAGACAAGGAATACAGGCTATGCCTACTACAGAAAATATTTTGTCTTGGAAGGCAATGCATCAGAAAATCATAGTCAACTCAACATGAACTCAGAGCAACTTGGTGACTAGCAAGGCTGATATGACCCCTGGATATAGAGAAAGGATTTTCAGACAAAAACAATGTGACCTTGCTTCCATGCACAGGACTGGCTATGTTGATATTCACGCTCATTCAGTCTGTTCAGTCAAAGGAAAATCAAGATGCGACATTGTGACCAATAGACATAGTGAATGTAATTGAGATTGAGGAGGTTTTTTATTCATGAGAGAAAACAATCATAGCAGTCTTCTCTGTCCCGAGAGTATCTGTCTGTATCTAGACTGTTTTTAAAATTATTTTTTTAAGCTCCTAGCTCTCTCCAGCTGACAAAATAGTATCTTCACTCCTCCATGCAGGACACATCTCCACCTGATAAAGTAATATCTTGTACTGTTCTGAATTGCTGAAAATGAATTCCTTATTTTTAAATTAGAAGAGCTAGCGTCCTGTTTCCAGTGAAGTTCCATAAGACTGTAATTCCTTATTTTCCTATTAAGTTAGAATAAAGAATGTACCCATACAACAGTCATGAATGGGTAAAGCTTTGACAGCACGTTTATTTATACATTTATCAAAGTATAAATTTGGGGTTTAGAAATGTTATTTTAAAAATTGGCTTTCCTTCTTAACAGATTTCTGTTTGATGCAGTATATTAAATTCAGCTTAAATCAAATAATTTATTCTTTCATTACAATTAACTTCTTCAGTAGAGCACCAAATTATTCTACACACATAGCCTTAATTATGTTATGACCCCAGATACAGTCATATGAAAGTTTATAATACCTGTTTGATGACAATTTTTATACAGTAAATGTAAAGAATAACTAATACAGACTGTCATAAAGTCATATGAGAAGTCCACTTAGAAGACATTTAAATTGACTGTTTCCTTTATCATTCTTACATTTTCTGAAAATGTTAGGAAAATGACAGGCCAAAGAGAGCGTACCCTCTTTGGTAAATGAGAAAGGAGAATTGGCTGCAACTGATGTGAAGGCTGAGGTACTGAATGAGTTCTTTGCCTCGGTCTTCTCTGGCAGCCAGGATTCTCCTAATTCTCAAGTCCCAGAACCTTGCATCCCTGGACCTCCAGATGGGAACTGGGTGAGTAAGTCCCCCCCACTGTAAGGGCAGAGCAAGTCCGAGACCGCCTCATGAAACTGGGTGTCTATAAGTCTATGGGGCCGGACAACATGCATCCCA
>KL276616.1:4198-14212 GCA_000699545.1 Podiceps cristatus
GGAGAAATCTAGCTGTGCTATCTTGTTTAAATGGTCAGCATCAAGTGTTTCCCTTGGTCAGAGTATGTGGTGCTTGTGGAAGGAGTTCAGGATAGACAGTCCGCCCTGGTGCATCTGTTCCCAGGGGCTTCAGATGTTATTCCCTTGCTGAAGGCAGCCACCTCTGCAGAATAACATGGTAACCCCTTCAGCCACCCTAACTAGGCAGAGGGACATCTGTCTCTCACTCATTCCAGCAGCAAGTTTTGTCTGTGGCTGTAGCTGCCTTTCCGTCGGGGCAGGGGAGCAGGTGCTTTTCAGGAAGAGCAAGTGTCCACGTGTCCGTAGATCCAGGTTCACAAGTCACGTCAAAATGAAGCGTTACGTTGTGGGACAGGTAGCTTGAGCTTATTCATCCTTGTAGCTTGTTCTGGTGGGAATAGAGTGGGCTCGAGCCTGCTCTGGTTAAGGCTCAAGTGTGTTCTGGTTAATGCTCTAGCGGTGTGCTCTGCTGACTTTGTCAAAAGCTGTGTATTACGGATTTATCTGTGTGGTTAGTAAGTAGCTTCTCCTTTCTGCACCTATATATAAATAATTATCCCTGTCAGCCCTTAAAGTATCTGGAGTGGTGTGCTTGGGTTTTTTTGTCTGTTGTTTTTTTTGTTTTTTAGAGAGAAGCTACAAGTTCCCCTTTCTGTCTAGGACTAGATGGTTGCAAGCTTTATTTAAAACTGAATCCCCAGCTGGGATATTTTTACTACTTCGACACCACGAACTGCAGTTGCTTCAACTATCTTTGATGCAGAGACCAGCTCATTACTAGCTTGTAACCTTTCAAATGATTTTTCTAGGGAAGAAAAAGCTGGTGAATTTATTTTTGCTTGAACTAGGGCATCTAGTGACAGAAGAAAATATTTGCTGTGCTCTGCGGCAGGAGGTAAGACTCTTGCTAGGCAAAGAAAATACAGATATTTGCTCACACAAGTGTGTGTAGTTAGATATAAAATGTGAAAAAAATGTTACTGAATTCTTTCCTTTCCTATTCCACCCCTTTCTCTGTGGTGGGAAAGGCTTTGAGGACCCTTAACTCTATACTCGACAGTGTCCCGCGGGAGGAGAGAAAAAAATTCCCTCTGTCTGAAGAGATGTGCTCGCTCACGTAAGTGGTTTTCCCTCTGACTCTTGTCACAGGGAAGGCAGTGTTTAGCTACAGGAGTTCATTATTTCCACTTTAACTTGTTGCATTATGTTGTTTCAGGAAAGACCTTGCAAAAACTGTACTGGAGGTTGGTGGTAAGGAGTTGGTGGTTATTCTTATGAAGCTGGAGTTCTCTGACTTTTTCATCTGCTTATTTATTACAGATGAATTTAAATAATTGAGTTTAAACAAAACAAAAATTGAGTTTAAACAATTTCCTCATAAATAGTTGATTTGGGGGGAGGAATATCAGATTGTACTTAAAAAATATTAATCAAAAATTGTTAAATACAACAATGCATTAGTTCTTTCTGGATAGTATTAGTAATTCATATTCGCTAATAAGAAAAGCTGATGTATGTAGAGCAGTGACTAGATTAGCTTTATGTATGTGTTTATGAAGTATGGTTGCTTTTAGTCTTAAAAAAAACCAAACTACTTTGCCACAATGTAGACAAACTTCACTTAATAAGGTTTATAACCTCTTGAATGAAATCTTGTTATTGCTAGGAGAAAAACGCTTTCTAAGGCATTACCGTGGTATGTGAAATGTGATATAATCATAGAATGGTTTGGGTGGGAAGGGACCTTTAAAGGCCATCTAGTTCAATCCCCCTGCAGTGAGCAGGGACATCTTCATCCTAGTGAGTCAGTGATGAGGCTTTGCTCGCACCCCCTCCTCGAGTCCCAGGAACATCTCCTGCTGCAGGCGTGTCGTGGTTAGCAGAGCTCTGCACCTTGACCGTGCCGAGCTTGGTGGGCTGTGGATGCCTGGAGCTAACGCTTGGCTGCTGCCTGCTGCTGGTTTCCTAGAGCAAACTGAAGCAAGCCGATGAATACGACTGTATAGTATATTTGTGCAAGAGTAGCAATGCTATAGCCCTCTGTCATGCTGGGGTGGGTATTTATCCTGTGCTTATGTTTACCGTGTAGATTATGACCTTCAGGTTGCCCTTTCAGAAGCGCTTTGTAGGTTAATGACAAAAAAATGGAGGGATGACCTTGTTCACCACTGGTTTGAAGATAGCTATCTTGCTGAAGCTTTCAAAGAGATCAAGGATAGAGAATTTGAGACGGTGAGGGTTCCTATTTTGAAAACAACATACTTGACAAGTCTCTATAGGGGCTAGTTTTGGTTGAGTTCAGTCAGGATGCCCTTGTAAGAAGTTCCTACAAAACTGATTTTATAAATACACTAAGTTATTTAGTTATTTGTGGATGGGGTGTGTTGTGTGGGGAGGTGTGTTTTTTTTGGTGTGTTTTTTTTTTTTTTTTTATCTGGTAAATATAAAATGGTGCATTGTTAAATAGCTTTTATTTCCAAGTTATTTTATTTCTAAAGCACAAGTAATTTAATTTTTGTGGTTTATGTTTGAAGGCTTGGTGGTCATAAGTTGGGTCAAAGTGTTTGTAGCAACTTGAGTGTTTCTTCCCTGGTGGCCTTTGGCATTGCGCTGACTAGCTAAAAGCTTGGAGCAAGAGTAGAGGCTACACTGCCCGATAAAATAACACTTTGCAAAGGAATTGTAGTCTGTTTTATTAATAAGATGTCATTTGTCTTGAAGGACTGCAGAAAATTTCTTAATCAGCTAAATGAAAGGCTTGGGGATGAAAGAAGGTAAGCTCTGAACCTCATGCTGTCGTTACTGCAGAGGGGAAAATCTGGGATTGTAAACTGACTTGGTTTATATTCCAAAGAAAAAAGTACTTGTATCACATATGTGAATCATTTTTTTCTTAAAGAGATTTTCTTCATTTTAATGGCAGTTCTTTTGAAAGTAAAATCAATGAAGACAATGCATCACTACTAAAATATTCTCTAAGCTTCTTCAAGCTTAATTTACTGCTAGGTATTTATTGATTCTTTTTTGAACAATAAGATTAGTAACCAATCTGATTTTCTTTCGTAAAGTTGGACTCTGATGCTGGATGTGTCATGTGAAGTCTGCTTTTCTTACAGAGTCTATTCATTTCCTTGCATATCTGCTTTTGCTGACATGAAAGAGGTAATAGTCTGCAAACACTGCAATGCCTTCCTTACAGTGTTACTGCTGTTAAAATGTTACTTTCTGTGGTATATGTTGTGGTGTCTGTTCCCTCCCCCCCCATTGTTTTTTATTAGAGACCTTAATTTTCTGGAGAGTAGACGGTAACCTTCTATTCTAGTTCAAAAGTTTGCTTGTTTGTCACTTAGCTCCCAACTTACTGCTGCTGACTTAGCTCTTGTATCAGCCAAATGATAGAGACAGCACTCCTCTTCATGGTGATGATGGAAGAGAGATCTCTAAAAAGGAGGACAGGACAACTCTGATTCCTCTGGCAGAGCTGCTCCCAGACTGCCAGAAAACAAGATTCGCCTGATGCCTGTGTAGGAGCGGTCATAGTCACAGTTATAGATCCTGCAGATTGCTTTACTGGTCTTTAAGTAAACATATTTGTGGCACCATTCCTGACAGTTGTATTGAATCAAAACCAAGCCAATGGAAGCCGGTCCCACTGCTGCTGCACGTTTCAAGTGCTCAAAAACACACAAAACTTTCACAGACTCCTTTCTGCCACAAACATATGACCATTTGCATATTGCTTTTCCCCTGGGTGGTGTAGAGGCATGTCTGACTCTGCAGGTATGGTTGGGTGAGCATCAGGCTGGCAACTCACAGGCTGAGCCCAGCTCTGACTTCTGTAAGGTATGCGTATGTGTACACGCATATGTAGGGCAAATTTTCCTGATTTTGTCTTATTAAAGAAAGCTGAAAATGATACAGAAATTGTGGGGGTTTTTATTTGGGAATGGCAGCGCTGCTGTTGTGCTTCCCCAGGTGAAGAAGCCATCAGATGAGAAGCTGGAGGAGTTCTGGGTCGACTTCAACACGGGCAGCCAGAGTGTGACTTTCTATGTGGACAGTAACGAGGTAACAGGAGAGCCCAGGTGGCCTTGGGTTAGCTGTCTAACACAGCAGGTGCTTGTTCAGCCCTTCTGATGTGGTGGGTTTGGTTCTCGCAGGGTGCTCTTTGGGACTCTGTGAGGCTGTCGAAAGAAGCAGTCAGCAATTACAGCCTGAAGGGTAAGGTTTTCCAACGAGCATTATCCTCTGTTTGGCTGTGGGTCTACAAGATACATGGAGCCAACTTAAAATCACCAAAGAGTTCCGGTGTCGTCTTCCCCCTCCCTGCCGTGCCCTTTGACGGTCACCTTGTACCAGCTCAGCTTGTTGAACTGTCTGTGGGCCCTTTTACCCTCCCTACCCAAGTAGGATATGTTGAGGAGGCAATTTATAGATGTGCTGGGGAACAACATAATCATCAAGATCCGGTGCAAAAGAAATGAGTGAGCAGCGTAATTGGAAATGCATGGGCAAGATGTAAGAGAGACTTTTTAAAAAAAACCCAAACACTTATTTAAATGTTTTTGGGGTGATAGACTGAATGTCTTGCTCTAAACCAGATTTAACTGCCTTTTTTTTTTTTCTTCACACAGAGGAGGATGGAGAAAAGATTGTTAAAATTTATATGAAGTTTCCTGCTATTTTTAACCAAATAGAAGCAACAAAAATCAAAATATCTTTCAGTACTGAGTTTGATATCTTAAGTATACTTAGAAAAGTCCTGGGAGATGAAAAAATGATGGTAAGCTCTTAGTGTGGTGTTTTGTGTTTTTTGTTTTTTGTTTTTTTCTAAACTACATCTCAAGTGATTTACACTGGACAAAAACATGTAGTGTTTTTTGGGGGTTCTTTTTTTCCTGTGTCTATTGCATACCTGTCTTCCCCTGAAGGAGTTGTGACTCTTCATATAGATTTTCGTAGCTTTGGGCTGCAAGAGAGATTAGAGATTTTAGGAAAGAAATTTCAGGGGACTCAAATTTATGGTTTAGAAGCTGGAAGGTTAAACAGGTTTGTTAATCAATTCAGTGGGATATGATTAGTTTTGCAGAGTTTCTGAAGTAGGAAATAAAGCCTATGGTATTTAATTGCATAACTTGAAGTACAAACATTCTCTTAACATGGGCGTGAAGTGTTGCGTTGCATAGGGTCAACAAATTGTGACACTGCACAAGGAGGGAAAAGGGAGGCTGCAAGACACAAATCTTAAATTGACTTTGTGGTACTTCTAAGGTTGAAAGTAGAGTACTTTTAAAACCTCAAGCTTTTTATAAGCTAGTGTAAAAACATGGGATATGTGTGTGACTTTTTTTGTAAGTGTTTATATGGTTAATTTTTTATACTTGTGATTCATCCACAGACCATGGGCTTTGCAGAAAACCTTACATGACAGTAAAGAGCCATAGTATAGTGCCTGTCATTTATCCTTTCAGGAGAAGATACATTTGCAAATGGTCGACTTGACTAGCATCCAATGATTTTCCAATGAGTTGTGGCTGGTGATTAACAACTGTTATGTTATTAAGTAGCTGACTTGACCAGATAAAGAGTCTGCTCTTTTTAAGGTTACTTTCACATGAGATTAATTCAAATCAACAGATAAATGTGGCTGAAGAGGAATCTGTTCATGCTGGGAAGCAAGCCAGGCAGAATGAAGCAGGTGCTTTTTATTTTTTTTAATGGTTATTTTATGAAATTTAAATTGTTCAGCTTAAAAATGAGTATGTTCACTTGCAGTCCACAGTTCGCAGTTAACCACACTTAAAAAAACAAGCAAAACAAAGAAACCCCCCAACCAAGAAAATCCATAAAAACAAACAAAAAGGCAACACCCAAGTCTTTCACTGTTTGTCTCTTGTGAGCTTGTTAACCGATGTTTGTAGCGGGCACTGAGTCCCTCTGGCCCAGGGAGTGAGGATGGGACGCCGTGGCTGTGCGCTGCTGGGATTGCGTGGGCAGGGGAACAGCTCCCGGGGGCTGGATCTGTGCGCTGGCAGGTAGCCGGGCAAGGCCCACCTCGGCTGCTGGCAGACCCCTGACAGGCAGAGAGTGTGCCAGAGTGTTTCTCCACCTCCGGGTGCAGTGGGATGCAGGCGCCAGTCCTCCCTTGCTTGCCCCATTGCATGGTTCCTGGTTTGTCTGTGCCGTGTGGGTGCCCGTGGGAGATTCCCCGCAGGAGGGGGCGGTGGCATTTGTGTGCCTGTGGAAGCGCAGGTCCTCTGATGGACCAGCACCTTGGCACTTCACGTGGTCTCCTCTGCGCAGCGAGCGCGTGTGTGGTGGTGCAGCCTCTGCCAAGGCCTCCTGTAAGGATGTGACTTCCGTTTCTTTCCAACAACGCAATGTGATAGGGAATGGTGTGCTCCGGTCCTGCTACCCCACATGGAGCGGGTGATGCCTTGGAGATGCCTGGTGCTGTTGTGGAAGCGTAGCTGGGGGAGCAGAAATGCTCACCTGCAGTCCCTCTTTGTAGAAAGAGATGAGAGCAGCACAGCTCCTCTCTGCAGGAGGTGACCCGCTGCTGTGTGCAGGGGCATCGTGGCCGCTGCCGTAAATACCTCGTGCCACCGGGCTATGTCTGTGTGCACTCCAACTACAAACCTAGCCGCGTGCCTTGCGGTAGGAAAGGCTCTGAGCTGGACCTGAAATAGCCATTTCTTCCTTCTTCTCACCGTCCTACAGCCAACGCTTTGTGTTCCTTTCAGTTGAGGACATTGAATTTTCTGTGATCAAATGGTGCTATTTTCTGTGCTGCCAGTGAACATCTCCTGCAAGATGTCTCTTTTGGGGATTTTGATTTTAATTTTGATCCAAATATGATAGAAGTAGAGGGAACAGAGAGCCTGAAGTACAGGCGTGCCACTTGGGTGCTTGACCCGAGGGAAGCTCCAAGCCCAGCAATGGTCCGAGGGGAACAGAAAATAGCGCCTTCCTTTTCCTCTGTCCTGCTCTGAAGTTCTTCTGTAAATCCCTACCAAGGCCATGACCCACAGCTTGAGGAAAAGCTGCTTTCAGCACAAAAGCAAGACATGCATGATTAAAATTTGGTCTTAAACAGGAAATGTTTTCGCAGCTTAATTTCAGTATCAAATTATTTGGGAGGTGGCTTTTTTCTGTATAGTGGAGTGTAGGTTTTCTTCTTTTACCGGTTGAAGGCTGGGATATGTCTTTGCTGCAAAACTGGCTGTATTTCAGTTTTGTATGTCTGTAGATTATTCCATGGTGTAACTTGAGTAACAGATAATTCCACATCTAAGGTGATGGACTCAGTTCTTCTTCTACTGCTACTATCCTCCATCTTGGAAATGAATCACAAGTTTGAAAAGCCCTCAGGTTGGGTGGTATTCTTTCTGTGCCAATGTTACAAGCAAAGTTTTATATTCCTCTTAGTTTCTGTGCATTTCAGATTTCTCCAGGTGAGTCCTCAAAACAGCTGCTTCCATCTCTAGATGCCTGACACAGTAACTTCTTCAGTAGTCCTTCCTATTTTCCTCCAGTTACAACCCAAAATGACCTAGACTTTGGAGGTGCAGGTGAGGGAGAAGCTCCTTCATCAGTGTCCACCAGGAAGCACACAGAGGTACAAGGTGGGCACTGCTACTTGGAGCCATCCAGGAGTACAAAGGGTAAAAGGTAGTTCATCTGCAGTGAAACAGGTTTTGCAGTGCCTGGTGGAGATTCAAGGGAGTGGAAACAGAGATGGTGGAAGATCCTGCTGGGCTGTTGCTTTAGGCAGAAGCAAAGGGTTTTTCCATGTCTTCCAGAGCAAAGCGTCAAGGTAGCGATATGATAATGAACTTACACATGTTCATATAATACAAGGAGCTCAGAAAGCATAGGCTCAAGATGCTGTTTATTTAGTATCGTCATTCTGCACTAGGTAATTTGGAGATGTTCAATGTTTTTGTTCTATTAAGCGAGGTGTTGATATGTTTGCACCTAAAAAGTTGTACTGTTATGCTTTTATGCACCTGTGTAAGAATGGAAAGGAAATGCGTGTGTGTGCGTTCAGTTACCACAGCAGTGTTCTCACCCCATTGCTGTTCTGCAGCGATACCTGAGTCCGCTAATTCACAGAGCAGGAAAGATCCTTCAAACTCTGAAAATGTGGAGTCTCTATCAGACAACTTAGCCTCTCAGCACAGCCAACAGTTAACAGGCACCGTACCGGTAAGTGTTTGGTGAAACAGTCCTTGTGTCCCCCTTCTTCCTCCTCCAGCCTGCTTTTTTTAATAGCTGTAGTTAAAACCTTGTTTAAAAATAAAACAAACAAATAAAAAACAAAAAAAAACCCCAACAAACCCAAAACAAAACCAAAACCCCTAGTTTGTACCCAGATCAATCAATGTTTTCAAACCCCATACCCCATCTTATATTGGTGAGAAGTCAGCCCAAACATTTGCCTCCAGAGCTGCAATTTTGGCAAAACTGGTTTAAAAAGAGATTTTACTCTCTTTTAGAAGAGGATGTTGGGATGCTCTTAGTGAGAAGCTCAGAGTATCAGTTACGTGCAACCTAAAATGATTTTGTGTAGCTAATGATGAACCTGTCATCTAGCTGTTGCCACAGAGCTGGAAATACCTCTTCAAAAAAAAAAAACCCAAAACCCCAAACAACCCCCCCCCAAAAGAACAACAACCAAAAAACCCTAAACCCCACAAACCTACTACTTTATTGGTCATATGCATGTTCTGTTCATGGTTTCATTTCTCTGAGCAGCAAATGGTTAACTCTGGTGTCACCATGGTTACAGTGAGCCAGCAGACTGATATGGAAGATGCTAACCAAGGCTCAGGTCAGGCATGGCTCCCTTCAGTTCCTTAAGTCTGACCCAGTTAAACGTCACCCAGGTGACATGGTGGAGGCTCTGCTTTTGTGGACCTTAAAACAAAAGCAGATCGAGTGTTTAATAGTAGCTCCAGAGGGTGAAGCTGTAGTTTTCTTGCCTCCTTCAGCAAAAAAGTCCAAAACTCCATCTCCAAGGATGAAAGCTCAGCCTAGGTGAGTGTCTCACAGGCAAAAAGTTGCTGAGTGGGTTTTTTTTCTGGCTTTGTTTTTTGTTTTCCCACACCTAGGGTTTTAATGTATGTGATTTTTGAGGTTTATTCCATCAATTATTAAATGGGAAAAAGAGATAGTCATTTGCCACCCTGGCTAGCAAGGCTGGTTGCCCTGAGTTACAGCACTTTGGAGTTGCAGAACAGTGATGTTTGGTTATGAGCTTGGCTGTTACTTTGGTGTGACTTTTCTCTCTCATTGTTGATTTAATCCAAATACCAGATGAGTATACAGCTGTATTATGGAGTGTAACCTGTATACAGCTGTGTAACCACAACTCTCCAGATATGTAGCTATTCATAATGAGCACCATGACTTTTGTGAAAGATGATGTGAATTTGCATTCACCTGGGCATTAGTAATACCTTTTGTTCAGAGCTTTGCAGGACAGCATTATAGTTAATGAGTTGGACTTCTGCAGAGCTATTGATTAGCTTTCTTCTTTACACACCTTTTAAACCACTGCTTTGATGTTAACTGGTGCAAGTTTGGGGTTTTTTTTCCTTAGTGTTTCACAAACTGTCTCTCTGAGCTTTAAATGAACAGCCCCTCAGCACTGTATTCCCCTCATGTGTCCTCTTGTCCTCAGCGAGAAGCCCTTAGGAGAAGAACCCATGGAGGAGTCAACACCAAAGGTATGTTTGCCTTGTGACCCACCTGAGGGAAGAGTCGTGGGGCAGGGAAGAGATGCTCTGATGGAGTCACAGAAGAAAGCTAGAGTGGGGTGACCCACTCCTGTCCTTGAGCGGTGCCCTGAGCCCATGCAGTGTCACACCTGATGTAACGTGTCATTTAGCACCAGGAGTGAGCTGCAGAGGCAACAGCTGCCAACCTTGTTCTAGTGCGGCCCAACCAAGTAATTCAAGCTCATATAGAATCATAGAAAGGTCTGGGTTG
>KL276617.1:0-30494 GCA_000699545.1 Podiceps cristatus
GGGAGGCGGGGGGCAACCGCCGGTGCAGCCCACCGAGACCCCTTGCGCCTTCTGCAAGACACAAGTCTGACCTGGAAGCCACCGAAGCACCTGGGAGCCCTTCGTTAGCTTCAAATACTGTATTTTCACAGAGCAAAGCCCCCCTGAAGTTGGTTGTGCCAACCCTGTTCAGCCTGCGCCGTGGGCACTAACGGGCTTGGGGAAGGATTGCAAGAATCAGGTATTTTAGGGACTTTCACACTTTCCAGCGAACTCAGTCGGGCTTCTGGTGAGCACAAAGCTTCTCTAAAGTTACACTAATGAGTGTGAAACTCTACATGGTTTTTAGTGGGAGATTTTTATTTCTAGCTAAGCTTATCTTGCAAAAAAAACCGCCAAAAGAACAGTAACAGAAGACGCCCTAGAAAATGGAAAAGTCTGGCTGTCTTGGTCACCCGCTGGGAAGTGTGAACAACAAAGATCACGCTACATAATATTGTTATTTAACGTTCAGAAGAATCAAACAATCAGAAGCTGAAAAACTTCAAACTCTGATAAGAATATTGAACGAGAGCAATTCTCAAGACCGACAGGTCAAACAGAAGACAAAGGGATCCTTCCACGGATGTTTGGTATATGTGCTAGAAACCGAAATCCCCTCCCGCTCTTGTTGGGCAAAACACGGAACCATATCTAAACTGTAAGGAGAGAGGTTAGAGAAACAGCATAAACACACAGACTCACCAGCATATTCACTCCAGATTTGTATCTAGACTTCTGGATTTATACCTATTTATAGACTTTTATCTAGTACCTTTTTATTTTTTTCGTACTGCAGCAATTATACTGGGAGTCAGACTAAGACCAGTCTACCGAGCGTGGAGGAGCGGGGGAGGCCCCAGGGCCGCCCAGCCTGTCACTAAAATCCCTCGGTGTCAGCCTCTGCGTGGCAGGTACAGAGCTGCTGCAGCCTGCTGCTACCGGAGGTGGTGGTGGCAGAGGTGGTGGCCAACCAAAGGAAAGACCAGGAGATCCCACGAAGGCTCAGGAGCTGATGTCTCGTGCCCTCTGGGTCACTGCCAGGGACGCTGGCCAGGCCGCGGGGACACGCGCGCCTCGGTGCCTGCATGCCGGCCGGATTAGGTGGACACGTATGGCTTGGATCTTGTGAGTGTGTGGGTGACAGGGTGCGAGTGAGTGAGAACAGTTTGGGTTTAGGTCAGGTTCCTCTTTCCCACTTATAAAGTCTCGTGGTTCAACTTTCTGTATTGCTACAATAATCCTGCAATTTTAATTGCTATAGGGGTGGCGTATTTGAGCCCACATTCTGAGCAGTAAAGACACAATCTCATATACTGTCTGAACAGAATGAAAGGGGAGGGGGAAAAAAAAGGGATATGATTTTGTTCTGCTCTTTTGCCAGCCTGAAACAAAGTAGAGAAGTTTCTTTGACACTTCATCTTTAGATGCTACTTGTGGGTGAGATACTGGCTTATGATTAAAGCAGTATAATAAAAAGTATTGTCTAATAATGAACCAAGAACGAGCCCTGCGCGCGACGCGTTGCAGAAGGGGGGTGAAGCGCCAGAAACAGGTAACAATCCAATCCCTCTCTATCCAAAGAGCTTTCTGGTCCTCAGGATATCAATAAAAGTATCTTTGTCTAAACATAGGCAAACACACAAGAAAAAAAAAAATCTGTAATTTAATTGTTGTTCCCAGGTACTTAATTACACGTTGATTTAAATTTAAAACTCAAGGTGGCAGGTAATGCAAACTTACATGTAAGAAAGAATTGCCAGATGGTTTATAGAAAACCAAAACTGAATATAAAAGAAAATGGTAAGGTTTCCAGAAAATTCTTAAATGTCCTGTAGCTTTCCACAGCAATGTTGGAATTTGTTAGGATTACACAAGACATTGGCAGACTTCAGCACAGAGCATTTTGGTTGAATAACTCTAAACCAGGGGTGCTGAGCCCTCTGCCTATTAGCCCAAGTGATCAGTGCCAAGTCACGCTAGCGAGGGGTTCCAGCAAGCCCCGCCAGGGCAACGGCACCGCCCACGGCTGGTGGGATCTTTAAAATGGCAAACGCAGGAGAAAACTTGAGGGGTCTATTACTCTATTGTGGTTATCAATAAAGCCAGATTTGATGAAAAATCCTGCTTTTTGAATTTCAGGTTGGAGGCCCTTTCTCTCCGAGATTGAGCCCCAGGGAAAGGTGGGGAGGCCGTACATCCCCCATCAGCCTGTGGCCACTGGGAACCGACTTTGGGAGTGCGGTAGTATGGGACGACGGCGGAGCAGAAATAATAGGGAAGAGCATGGCGAGGTGCTTGTGCGGCCGCCTCCTTGGTCTGTGTGCACCACAGGGATGTGGGGAGAGGGGCCGCCTGCCCAGGAACGGTGGGTGACTCTGGGGCTTCCCTGGGGCCAGCAAAGCCCCAGAGCTGCCTTAGAAAACCTGCCGCTGGTAACTCAGCCCAGTGACTTGTGGCTTAAAAAGTTCATGATATAAAGATTCTATCCATGATATAAAGAATATTATCCTTTGCTACTTTTAGGACCCTTCCACTGTTCATTTTGAAAGCCAGTATGTCAGGACAGGTAACAGCTTGAACTTTCATCCGTGTTCCCTCTTTTCTATAAATCTTTAAGGGAAGACTGTAGCTGCAAGCCCATGTCCTAGTGCTATAGGTGCTAATGCATATAGTGTAAACTATCTGCACGCTTTGTTTAGGGCTTTTTGCAAATCACGCGTCCTATGAAACCACCTCAGCTCACATGAGATCACAGACTCGCTGTGACGAATACCACATCCTCCGAGTGACGCCCCGGGATGTTTGGTTTTGTTGGCCAGGTGACAATACAGGGGAGACAATGAATACTAACCACATCATTTATGAGTATAATGAGTCGGTCCAACTATAAGGTTCTCCTTTTTCCTCTTCAGGAGAAGCAGGAAAAAGTTTTTAGACCTTTCACTTTATGGCAAAGACCTGCTGAGTTCAAACTGAAGAGGCATCGTAAATTTAGTGAGATGACTCTCTTTTATCCAGCCCACTGGTATATGTGAAATATTGTAGAGGGGAGCAAATATGTAAAGAACACACAGTCTTTTGAAGAAAATGATCTTTTAGTCCATTTTAAAAATGTTTTTCATTAAATATCGTTGGGATTTTTTTGTGGTTCCCCCCATGTTGAATTACACCTTTGATACTAACCCCTGCTGGGGTATAGCTCTTTTTCATGAAATAACCTAAGATGGAATTTATTCTAAAATTACATCCATGGATGTTATATCCCTTTTGCTATTATTTCATAATTTACTCTGAGCTAATTTGAAAGGTATCAAAAAATGAAACTTACTGAAGTCCATTCAATTATGCTTGATAGATAATCTTTTGTACTTTACATAGCATTCCACTTGCATAAAAAGCAGTGTGCCTGTCTATCATCTTTCTCTATTTGTTTGGTTCACTTCAACATGTTGAGACATTTACTAAATCTTTCTTGTGAAAAATTCTTGCTCTCTAGATAATTTGATCTGCTTGTGGGTACTGTTGTATATTATTTTTATATTAACAATAGTCAAAATGTGCTAGGTATTTTTCCAAATGTGTCGCAGCAATGATTTCTGTCCCCAAAACTTGCAAGTTTGGGAAAGCTAATTGGATATCCAAAATGCAAGGAATGCTTGGCAAATGGGACATACCCATCACATAAGGGGATACCCTTACATTTACAGCTTCAGGACCCTCTTATCCACTGCTGCCAGCAAATTAACCTGGTAGTCTGGTAGATATTCATAAGAAGCTACCTCAAACCAGCACAAAGTCCACCTGGCAAATTCAAAGACTCTCTCATTCTTTTGAAACATAAATTAATGTAACATCAACCATCTCATTCTTAATAACTCCTCATTAACCTGCTGTCCGATGTTACTCAGTATCCGAAACACTCCTGCACGGAGAAGCAGAGTTAAATACACAGCACAGGCAAAGGCGGTGACATCAGCATGTCTGTTTTAGAAGATCTCACAGGAGAAATGGACATTGGTTTAAGAGGATGTTCTTCCAAACTGGGAGTTTGGAAGCAAATGGGACGTGCCAGTAGCAGACCCATGTACAGTTGGGTGCAAGTGGGCAAGGCAAAACAGTGACAGAAATGAAGTTGCAGCATTAGGAGAAAAGCCACGGGCAGCCACAGGAAGGAGACCCTACAGTGCAGAGCTGATCCCACTTGCTGGTGTATAACTGAAAGAAAAAAGGGAAAAGCTACTATCAGTTGTAATTTTTCTGCTTTGAAATAGGTATTGCCAAAGTAAATACTCACTGAAAGTGCAATGGAGGAGCAAAGAGGCAAAGGACACAGGAAAAATTTAAGGATTCTTCAAGAAGACAGGGAACACAGAAGATCTGATTATTTATGCTCCTGGAAATGTTCCTCTTGTTCCAAGGTGGAAGCTGAATGAGAGACAAGGTGGTCTGTCAGAAGATTTGCAGAAGGGACACGCTTCCCCACTGCTGAAGGTGATAGAGAAAGCAAATTTTTTGATAATGCACAAAGCCGAGATTAAATAAATAAGTGATGTTTTCACTACCTGCAAGAAGTAAGGTTCTAGGAGAGATGATGGCTTGTGCCCAATATTTTTCCAGGCTAGCAGACGCCATGGGGAAAACACAGCACTGATGTAGATTCAAGACCTATCTTCAAAGAGGCCCCGTTTTCTCCATCTGCCGCTCATCTGTGTTTTGCACTTGAGGTGTTTCACCAGAAACTAGAGTTTACTCCTAGTGGTACACAGTAGAAAGGAGTTCACAGTGGCTGCCTTGGTTCTGGGCAGCCAGCACAAAGTACAGCCAGTCATAAACAATTTATAGCTATGACCAAAAGGAGCTGGGTATGTAGAATCAGAGAGTCACAGCATGGTTAGGGTTGGAAGGGACCTTGAAGATCATCTAGTGCCACCCCCCCTGCCATGGATGGGCAGGGACACCTCCCACCAGACCAGGCTGCTCAGAGCCCCGTCCAGCCTGGCCTTGAACACTGCCAGGGATGGGGCACCCACAGCTGCTCTGGGCAGCCTGTTCCAGTGCCTCACCACCCTCATTGGGAAGAATTTCTTCCTAATATCTAATCTAAATCTGCCCTCCTTTAGGGGGCATGTACCTTTCAGGCAGTGCAGTTTTAGCTATGAATACTTAATTTGCAAGTTAAATATAAAAGTATGGACATGTAATTCAGGCAAATAGGTTCTTACCTTCCCCTTGGAACCCTCTTCTCTCCATGCATCCCTACCTAAATCTCAAAGGCGTCAAGGCAACATACCTAGGCAAACTTATGTGTACTTCCCCGTGAAGATAATGGGAAAAGAAAGCAAATTCCATACCATCCTTTATATGTCATTAAGCAGATTTCTATCAACTAGAAAATTCCAGTTATGCTTGCCCTAACCTACACTGACTTGCACAAAAAAGCCTATGTTTTCCCTAAATCGCTTTACTTGCCTGTACCCTAGGAAAATGGACTGGTAGAGGAAGTCCCAAATTTATCACCACTTTGTAGTTCACAAAGATGGTGTTGACAGGTTTCTCCCTGCTGGAATGAGCTGAGTGTTCTGCCTACCCTGCTCAGCTGGGCTTTGCGCATTTTCAACCACGTCTCCAGTCCAGAGCACCCACAAACAACAGGTCTGGCTCTTTGACTGAAAGGAGTATAGCTGACTGGTGTCCGACGTGCTGCTCTGTATCCATACAAAAATAAAATCGCAAGAATGAAACTGCTGCACGTGGTCAGAAGAAGCAATGATGTACTCTTCACTGGAAAAGTTCAGGCCTCCATAACTCTACCTTTTCTCCATGCCTCTCATTCACATACATGTTCATGCACACACAAACATGACATATATCTATATATCTCTATCTCTCTCTATATCTCTGTCTCTGTCTATTTACGCATTCGTAATTAAACATATCAACTTAACATGGCCCGTTGATCTGAGGCACATTGGGGAATGCTTGCAGTCATTAAAGGGTTACCAACAGATAGGATCCATCCTCTAAAGTTTAGACTTAGCAAAAAAAAAAAAAAGTTATTCTTTGATAGATTTCTGACTTTTAATTCTCTGAGGCCTATGTCTGAGGAATTATTGTCTCGAGAAATCACTGGAGAAATGACTTTGTGCTATTATTTACCCAGATACTTCATAAAACAGCATAAAAAAACCCCAACAGAATAACAAAATATTCTAGACACACATGAATGCATCAAAAATTCTTATTACATTGTCTAGTACACCAGAGATGCTTAATATAATCTAATTTCAGTACTTGATGCATTAAAATATCAACTGGTTTTAAATAACAAGAAGCTAATCAGTGCCAAAAAGACCCCAAACCTTCATCAAATATATTTTAAGCTGAATGCATGAAGTGGAGGGGGGAGGGAAAAGTCAGAGAAGTTCAGACAGAAGCTTTGTAGAATCAAAGAGACCACTGGCTTATCCGGTAGCTCTGTGACCTTCTGGGCAACATCAAACCATGTTCTCCACAGGACAATACTGTAGTAGCTTTCCTTAAAATGTGGCTTAAAAATGCTTCTTTTGTTGTGAATGATGTGAGAAGGCAAAAGGGGAGAGGGGAGATAACACAGCCTGAGGCAGAACAACTTTTTCTGTCCAGAGTATAATGAGTGTTCTCTGCTTTCAGGTTGGTGAAAAAGGGATGAAAAGCGATAAATCACAATTTTTGTCCTTAAAATATCTTTTTTGTTTTGTTTTGTTTTATTTTGACAGAAAGATGGCAAGTTCCATTACAAGTAAGTTTCAAATTATTGTTCGCATTCCCCTATCCTCCCAGACAATGTTTGAAATAACATATTACACCAGTGATTTACAGGTTAATAACTGTAATAATTTTTCATCCTTGTTAATCAATAGACTGCCTGTATTCAAGTTAACAAAACATGAGCAGAAATAGCTTTGATTTAACAACGTTATTTCTCAGGAGCATGCACCTTAAATACAGAGCTTTTAAAATTTTGCCTTAGAGATGATGCACCCACCCAAGGAAAGAAAAGAAAATTTGATTTTTAGCGTCTCAGGAGTAAATCACAGAATAAGTATGTCCTTAGAAAGGCTTTTGATGCTGTATTAAATAAAATAGATTATAGAGAAATTTTCATATTTGGGGTGTATAGATGAGTGAAATATTACTTTTAAATAGTAATTAGCCATTGTTCACCCTTAAAAATAGGGAACTGTTCAAGCAATATCTATCCAGGCCCAGTTTTCTTCAAAAGTTAATGTTTTTGGATAATGGACTGGAGTGCTATAATCTGAAAGGTGTCACAAACCCTTTTGAAGGACTAAATTAGAATTCAAAGGATCTTGACAAGCTGGAGAAATGGTCTACAATCTGAAGGAAACAATTAGAACAGGTAGGTCCACATGAGGTTCACGGTGGGTTATGGATGAAATGTGAGGCTACTGCAAACTGAGAAAAGTTATGTGCAACCGGTGGGACACGATTATTGTAGTCTCCTCACTGCGGCTCAGATCTGAGCTGGTGGTTTTGGAACTGCAACTGTAAGAGATGAAGATAACTGGGGAAAGATCCCAAGGAGAGCAGCAAGTACAGAGAGGGTTTAATGTGCACCAAATTGAGATGGAAAAGCTGAAGGTTCTCTACCATGGCTCTTCTAAAAGAGGAGATTGAAAGGAGATAAAATGACAACTTTTCAGTGAGGAATAGTATGTGCTCAGCTGTTCCCCCTGACCACAGTGGAAAGAAAAATAAGAAATCTGCTTAATTTGGATCAAAAGCGAATCAAATTAACAATTAGGAAAAGCTTGTCTATCTGCAAAAATACTGAAGAATATGGGAGGGCATGGGATTTCCTTTTTAAAAATGTTTTCAATAGATATTACACCATCGCTGACAGGTATCTGTCCTTGTCAGTTTGAATTTATCCTTCTGCAGAAGTATAGACCAGATGACCTCTAGAGGTCCCTTCCAGTTCTTCATCACTATGAAGCTATGGGGAGCTCTGAGCTAGCAGGCAAAGGAAACAGCAACAACTACTGAGTAACAGCTCACTTCACTGAAATTTCTTTTTCATGCCTGCCACTGGCATACATCCATGTTCTGAATTTACATGCTGCTGAATTGCATCCAACTAAGTGTCTACACATAGTTACAAATATGTCCTGTAAGCCAAAATAATTGTTTCTTTTAATATGAATCATCTTGAAGAGCATTTTATTATTATAAATGAGAAAGTTTCTAAAAATATATTATGCCCTATTTGGCATGGTATTAGAAAAATACCCTGGTATTAGATTTGAAAAATGTCCTCTCCATGCCAAGTCTTACCCAAGTTGACTGGTGTATCTAAGGGCAGAATTTGGCCTACTGTAATTAAATCCAAACATTGCATCAGAGTTTAACTAGTGCAAGACCTTGCTTTTTGGTGTAAAGACAGTGGAAATTTGTATTGTCTTTTTTTTTTTTTTTTTTCAGTGTTTTTGGACTGTAACAGCCTTTCTGTTGGTTTTAATCATACAGTGGACACAATTCAAAGGTAATGTATCTACCCAGCATGAAAGAATAAACAGGTTAGTGGGATTAGAAAGGCAGAATTTATGGCTAGAACTGAGTTTTCCCTTCCTACTTCCTGCTCTTCATCTTTAGAAAGAACAGACCCTGAAGCTAGATGATCGAGAAATACACCTGAAATGTGTTGATAATGCCTAGCGCGAATTCTGAGTCACCACAGGTGGACTCATCCACAAGTGCTTATACATTTCTTGGTCATTATTCTAAAGGTAACTGCTGACCTTACAGCAGCCCGCTGTCAGTGGAACACACAGGGCTGGATTTGCCATCTGCTAAATTAATTTTCCGAGTCTTACAGATTGCAAAACAGATTTTTTGGGGGGAAGTTTGTGCCACACCATTGGAAATTTTACTTGTGTCACACTGGGAGATATCACTCCATGCTAGCTAGAAAGAGATTTTTGGAGCCAGCATTACAAGAAAGTAAATAGGTGGGGTAAGAAAAGGAGGACAGAGAAGATATAAGGGTACATGAAGGTAATGATGAAAAGAAAATTTGAAAGAGTGAAGCTCCACTGTGTTACATTCCCCACTTTGAACTAGTTTGAAGTCCCCAAAATCTCTGCCATTTTAACTTGAAGAATAATACGGTCATTTAGAATAAGGGATGTCTTACCCCTTGAGTGTCCTTGTGCTTGAAAAGGAGTCTGTCTTTCAGTATTTAATAGAGTAAAATTACACCAAGTACAAAGAGAAGGGCAGATCCCTTCAATTGTATTATGTTTGTTTGTTCCATCAGGAGGGCTGAATCTGCTGAGTGAATGAGGATATGATCTCTGGGGACCATAGGATTTTTCATCAGAAATTATATCCTAACATCTGTTTGGCATGGTTTTCCCATGGGCTGTGTTATTGCCCTTATTGGGGAGTTTTCCACAACCCCGTGGAGAATAAGAATAGGCTTGGTGCTGTTTGGTTGAAACTACATTCCCAGCCATGGTTTGAGCTTGGCTCAAAAGAGTAAGCTTTAATGGGACTGACTTTTGAAAACTATATCTTTACGTTTGGAAAGTGCATCTGGAGGCATTATCCAAGTACTTTTTTTCATGGGGGGCAGCTGTTGGAAGCAAACTGGCCCGGGACATGGCTTTGTTTTGTTGGCTTAAAAAACCACTTTCCTCAGTATCCAGGATGGGTGGCAAATCAGGTAGAAAACTGTTGGATAAGAACTGTAAAAGTTGTAGCATGTGGTCCACTGTGAGCTAGAATTTCATAAAGGAATATTATAGGAATTGTTCTCCAAGGTAAAACCAGATTCTCTTTTCAAAATAGGTATCAATTAGGCATTCAAGTGAGCAGCAAACATAATTGTGAATCCACTGCACCTGTGAAGACAATCAAAACCGTGCTAAATGATAGAGACTACTAAAATTTCTATGGTACATGCCAATTTTCAAAACGGTTCTAGAATTTTATTATAATTTGATTTCATAGCTTGATAAAAAGTCTGAGCAAGCCAATTAATGTATCGTTCACCTTGTATACAGACAAAATGGTAACTTAGTCATATCTAGAATAAAATAGAATAGAACAGAATGGAACAGAATAGTCCAACTGCAAAATCTAACAAAATCCAAAGGCAGCTATTCAAAGTGTTTGCCTTTTCATTGATCACCTCTATAGTTCAGAAACAATCCGGATCATAAAACTTAATTCAAATTTTGTTTTGATCACTCCTGTATGAAAACTATTTAAATACACATAGCAGAACTAAGGTGGGTGGTCTGGGATATTATTAGATGTACCCATTCATAACAAAGAGTTGTAAAATGTTAAATGATATTGCATGCTTCTGTTTTCATTCTGTATTTTTTATGAGAAGGACAAGTCCTGATTCAAAAAATTTATCACTCAGAAGAACTGATGGGCAAAATCAGACAGGTAAAAAAAAAGATTAAGTGGGAAAGAAATGAGCCGCTTACACTGACAGACTATTAAATCCTTGAAGATAAACAGAGACTGATATCAGAAACTGATAAAAGAATCTGACTAGTAGGATAAATACAGCAGCACTTAAGGAATTCAAAAGAATTCCTGAATCCTCTGGGTATACGTAAAAGGATATGCCAGGCAATGTGGGGTGTCCGTATCCCATGTATTGAACTAGGAGTGCTAGAAGATTGAAGGGGAGGGGAAGTGGAGGAGGATAAGAAAGTTCAGCAGTAGATTATATTAAGACTTGGAAAGATGCCTCTTCTAAGCAATATTAAATGCAGAAAAGGTCAACATTTTTGGCATTCAGGCCAGACCTAAATGAGAAGGGTTCAGTACTGTGCAACCCCTGTAATATACTGTCAGCTCTTTAGCAGCTAGAAAAGATGTTATCAGTGGAGGCAAGAATGCAGAGGAATGTTCTTGGAGGCCTAAGGCAGATAAAAGAAAGGAATAAGATGTCACTTTTTTTTTTTTTTTAATTTATTTTCCTGAGGCCAAGAAGATCTAGCAAATATGCAAATTTTATAAAATAGATGCCTGAACAGAAAATTTTATTCTGAAGGGAATGAAAAAGAAAAGCAAATTATATCATTTGACACAGCTAGTCAGTCCATCAAAACTATTTCTCTCTTGACCTTTCAGTCAGGATGCCAGTGACGCGCAGCACTAGTTGGCAAAAATACATGACTGGCCATGTGATTTTCAGATACAAGAGTCTAGTCATAGTAAACCGAGAGGTGGAAAGAAGACACAGAAGAACGTAAGTCAGAATTAACCAAGCCCTGCAGATCTATCCTTCTGTGTAGCCTTACATGAAAACTGCATATTTAAATGACTTTTGCAAGCCTGGAGATACAAGGCAAGGGTAACACTGTCAGCCCATACTCTTTAGCAGAGGATGCAGAAGTGTCTTGGTTCACCAAGGCTCACTGAGAGAAGCAGCAACCATTACAGCTGCTTTATTAGAATAATAATCATCGTAATTATAGAAAAAAAATATTATTTTTATATTGCCTAGTTAGCATAAAAGTGGCCCAGAGTCTGGAACTATATTTCAGCCACTGCCCTTAAATGGACTGCATAGTAGGTTACAACAGCTAAACCTTTGCTTCTATTTTATTGCCTCAGTCACAAGGTTTTAAGCTCTATTTATACAAGTGGTTTGAGTTATAAAACACACATTATTACTTATAAGTAATTGAAAATAGCCTCCCAGACAAACAGAGATCTGGCCACCTGAACTGTAAGTTTGCCTAGGAAAACTATAATTTGATAGGTGTGCGACAAATGGTAGATATCCGGCACTAATTCTTGTGCATGTCATTTGATACAAAGATGTAAGGAAAACAGTAGCAGAAGTATACACAGTTATTTTGAGTTTAAGTCACTAGGAAAATTATTGGGAAATTGCAAATGTCTCCCATTAACTTTTTAACTTTATTAGTATGTTTTCAATTTAGCTGACAAGCTCCTCCTTTGCAGGTCCTCCAGGAATGTGTAGAAAAATAAGGCACTTGATAAAATGTTTCCATGCAGAATTTGGTTTCAGCTATGCAATAAAATGTACACACTCGAGGGCAGACTTAGGCTTTTTCCTCTTTAAGCTGGTAGAAACTGGAAACGTTAGAGAAAAAATGCTTTGCTTTCCTAAAGATAGGCTTTTTTAATAATGCACCTGACGTAGCGAAGAAGAAGTAAGTGTGGAAGCTAAAATTTAGGAGAAGAAAGAAAAACACATTAAAAGAGGTAAAGAAATTTCTGAGTCTTCTACTGACAAATGACTCAGGACTTAATCCTGCATAACTCAAAGCAAATTGTTGAAATCAAATTGGACTTCCTTCTAAGACAGGTATAAGGGCAAGTGCATCTTGAGTATCTCGAATAAAACCTATCCCCAAAGGGTGGATTTTTCTGTGGCTACAGAGGATCATGGCCATCTTTAAGTCATCTTCTGTTTCTGGCAAGCCTGGGTAAAATTTTCAAAGTCAACAGACTGTACTTGAAGTCTCAGTCCTTGAAGAGACTTAGGCATTTCAGAAATTTTTACTCCATACCTCTTCCCAAACCACTTTTGTGTTTCCCTCCAACATATGCCCTTTAAATTGATGCCATGAGTGCACTTTGTACTGGAATGCAGCCGGCAGCTGACAGTATAAATAGTTGCTCTGCTTAATTACAAAAAGAACATTGCTTTCTTTTAGACTCCTAGCATCACCAGTATAAAAATCCAATTTCAGAAAATTTCAAATTCTGAACTTTACATATAAATTTAAATACCTCCAAATATGTATTCTAGCAGATGAAGTATGAATCGAAGATAAATGTCAAAACCCGGTATTTGTGTTTTCTTTGCTGCAGGGAGTGGCTTTCAGTAAAAACTGAGGTAATAGATCTAAATCGGCCTGGTTACGTGTCATGCCAGCAATGGTTTTAAGCAGAACTTCCCTTTAACTCCAAAGAAAAAAGCCTGCTTTCAAATGTTTGTCATGTTAATATTGCCCACCATGAGTATTGCGAGCTGTGCTATAAAAGGCGACCAGCTAAACCTTAGAACAGCTTGGAAGGGAAATGCTGCTGTTACTACTTTACAGACGGCTGAACGGAGTCAAAGAACAAGCTATATCCCTTTATGCTCTCCATCAGATCATATTGAACACCACAGAGTTGACTTTTCTTATTTCCTTAACACATGCTGTGGGTAATAGAATTTTGTGTGTATGTGCACACAGCCCACAACCCCCCTAAAATCTAATTAAGATGCTTTCAGTGATTAAAAATAAACATTTTAGGTTTTGACCATTCTAAGCATTTCTCAGTCTGCAGGATGAGTAAGACTTGAGCAGGGTTTGGCTAAGCAAGCAAGTATAGTGGGCGGTAACATCAACTTTATTCTACCCTGTGGCAGTAGATTAACATGGTATCCGCATACCACCACCATCAAGCGGATCTGGGGGCGACAGCCTGTTGTGCAGAGCGTCTCCTGGGCTGAAGCATCCATCCTGTTTGGAAGCGTTCGGGGCCAAACCCCGTAGCCCTCGCCGAGGCACGGCTCCAGCTGGCTTCATCGGCGGCGTTGCCTGAGTCCGGGCTGCTGGGGCTCTCCTGTTGATGGGAGCACCACCGCTAGCCCTTGCCTGCCAGAGCCTGCAGGAGGCAAATGCCTGTGGTCTTCAGGACCACCGAGGGGCTCGGCGACAATGGCACTGTTCAGTGCGTGCCACATGCTGCTTTTAATTAGTCACAGGGGACTTTTTCCAACGGAACGGGGTGAAATTTTGCCTCTTGGAAAAAATGCTGAAAAGTTTAACATTTCAAAACCTCTTTGGAGCCTCACTGAACTTCAGCAGAGCATGAGTTTGAAAGGTGTGGTTTTCCTTCAGCATTGCAAACGTCTGAGACAAGGAGGCACTGAAGCTTGATTTCCAGACCAATTATTTTCCAATAAGCATCTGCATGTGTTATTTGAACAAACTTCTTTAGCCTTTTAAAGTGTGCCCACCCATCCCTCAACTGATCTGCTCTTCAAAGCTCTGTGGTTATTTAATACAGTAGCGTTCTGAACTCATGCCGATCAAAACTGTATGGCACATGAAGGCACACACGCCAGAACCACATTTTCTGTTTGGGGTATTCTGTTTCAGAAATCAAACTGTGTAATTGAGATCAGTCTCCTATCATCAGTACCTAATTTTAAGAAAACTACTAACTGATCTGGACAGCTCTGAAGACCAGAGTCGGGGTTACACCATGCTACACAGCCAGCACCTGGGGACAAGGGTGGCCAGGGCGGGTAGCAACGTAGCGCTGGAGTTGAAGTCCTTCAGCAAGTTCTAGGTCTTTTTCACTGGTGAGGAGAGAGCATAATTTGGATCCTCTGGAGAACAGTTGTGCAGGACATGATTTCTCTAGCCTTCATCACAGATCACTCTTCCGAGGTTGTAGCCAAGCTAGCAATCTGCATTCGCTTCGTAGTCAACAGAGAAAAGAGAAACTTTAGCATGATTTGTCTATGATTCACTTTACATGACTATTTCATGGGGGCAGTAACCATGCCCTCAAAGTGCCTTCTCTTCTGTACAGATGATAAAGTACATGACTAGTTCACATGCTGACAACTGGAAAGCAGTTGTGTGAAGGTATGAGCGAGGAATACATCCTCTTTGAGTAATCTTTTGAGAATGTCCCATTAAGGAGGCTAGGATGACTAGCTCAGATACTGGCACCTACAGTGGAGACATCTATATTTAGCTAGATTAATCTGTTCCATGTTTGGCCATATTCACCACCTTTCTTCATCATCCACCACCCTCATGGCTCCTCCTTCCAGCTTTTTTTCCCCACCTCAAAATTCTACCTCCTGCTTAGGAAGCACATATGTACATGATATACTCCTTGATATTGTTGTCAAAACCCCTTCCTTTTCTCCTCTGTCAGATTTATGTCTCAGCTGATCTCTGAATTTAACAAAAGCTCTCCAAGACTTCATATTTTGTCAGTCTCATTCTCCATGGAATGCCATCTCTTCCAACACTTTGGACTACTTTGGACTGTCATTACTGAACATTTTCTAGCTATTCAAAATCTCATTCACATGCTCACTGGGACAAGGCACTTCTGACAGAAGCATAAAGTATCTTCTTTTTTTGTTATCAGTTTCCAGAATATACAACCGCAGTTGTACCTAAATTGATGCTTTTGCAAGGCTGGCACAAAGAATCACGCCACATAAGTTTTGGTGCCTACAGAAGGCTATTCAGATAGGAAAAAACCCTCATTTTCTAGTGTTTTGGCTAGAGGCAATTTTGTTGCTGCTTGTGGTGCCTGGAGATAGCAGAGACATATTTGAGCCTTTGAGCCCTCCTAGGTTAGATCTCCTTTGGGTAAATATTCAAATATTTAATAGGATACTGAGTACAGAAAGAAGAGCTCTGTCAGGATTAAAAAAAAAAAAAAAAAAAAAAGAGGAAAAAAAGAAAAAAGTCTAATTCTTTCTACTAATAGACAAGTACTCATTTTCACTCATGGTTCCTCTCATTTCAGGGACTGGACACAGCCTGGCAGGAATGGGGAAGAGAAAGGGCACTTTAGGTACCACTGTCTGTCTCAGGATGAGTCACAGAGACGGGAGGAAACATCAGCAGAGTGTGACGGGGCATCCTGGGCCTCAGATCCTACCACAGGAGTTCCAGGATCTGCACTTTTTCTTTAAAGAAAGGTACTGCTTTTAGTGGAGTGGGGAGGACAAAACAAAAGAAAAGTAGAAGTGGCTGGTGCCCAGAGCTAATACAACTTTTCTGTCTATAAGGTATCTCTAGAAATGGAGGAATGATGCTGCTTGTATTCATGCCATTGTGTCAGGCGACTTTATCATACTCCCTTTATATGATGCATTACAGAAGGCTGCTGAGTAGCTTTTCACAAATGATACGCTATAGAGGAAGTTACAATCACTACAATAAAACCAGGAAAGATTTCTATGGAGAAAGATGAGGGAGCCGTAAATAAAAACTAAAGAGAAAATAAAATCATGCTTACAATGTGAACTGCAACTTGCATATAAGAGGTGGTGAAACCTTCATCTAAAATATCGAGCCAAAGTATTTCTGACATTTTAGAAAGCCTAGACAACATAATTACACTTATTTATTTGCCTATCCTGGCATTTTGAAATTCTAGTGTGTGCAGGAAGTGCCAAATACCACAAAAGACCTTATGTCATAATTTTTCCGGCTGATCGTGATCAGGGAAATACCAGAAATATCATGGGACATTTTTTTTTTTACATTTGCAAATTGAAAAAACTTAAAAAAAAGCAGCTCAACTTCTGCAACTAGTGCTGAGTTAATACCTGCGATCTGAGGTTTCTTAGAGTTGACTAGACAATTTCCTGATATTATTAATATACTAAATCAAGATGAGAGATGGCCGGTCTAACTGTAAAATGCTAGGGACTGTAAAACAGAGAGTCTGGGTTACTCTTCCATCACTGTCTCACTTTGTGACCTTGTGAAAGAGCACTTTCTCTCTTCAGTTAGCTTTCCGCTTGTGAAACAGGGACAGTAACACTTTCCCACTCAAAATAATGAATATTATTGTGTGTATGGTGTATTCTTTTTACCAAATGTGAAGACACTTGCAAATATTTTGATGAGTAAAAGATAATTAATCTTCTTGCCCCATCTGTCAGGTCATGTTATTTTTTGATTTTTTTTTTATGTAAGAGACACTTTTTTTCAAACTGCACAGTTTCAGTCATCGTATATGTTTATTGTTTCTGCAGTCAGTTATCCCTGACTTTAATTATTGATGATATCTAAAATATAAAATTTTAATAACATCCGATAAAAGCATGAAAAAAGAACTGATTTTAATCTAAATTCAGGGCAATAGACAGTTTTTAATACAAGAATCTCTTAGCTAAAATCCCTCAATTTATGACATTCCTGATTAAAGAACCTGGAATCCCAGAGCCAAAATAACCTAAGATTTGAGATGCAGCAGTCCATGTTCGTTACTCTGAGAAACAACCACAAGGTGGAGATGTTACAAGCTCTTACTGGCAAATATAAAGCACGGCGCCTAATACTGATTTTTCCAGTTTTTATCTAGGGAAATAGGATCGCATTTTAAATTACAATTGTCTCTAGTTAACAATTATAGTGCAATAAAAGTAAAGGAAGTCTTCAATAGCAAAACAATTGAAAGAAAGGACATTTCTGTCTTGACCTTGAAATTAGTTCCTCATATTTTATAAAATTTAATGATACTAGCTTATTTCTTTCTATGAAGATCATGATTTATGATAGTGAAATGAATTTTGTCTTTGCTAACTACATAGTTAGACTGCAAGTCAGCTTTGTGCAGTCATCCAAATATCCCTTAAGACCTTCACACAGCCATGCAGAAACTATCTTGACTTTGTAGCAGGGAGAGTAGCAGAGAGGGAGTGAGAGCACAAGATGGAGTGTACTGTATTTCTGCTCTGATGTATACGTCTCTGCAAGTGAATGCCACCACCTCTCGTTGTATTGGCACCATAGGAACTGCGGATCAGAACTGCATCACGCCCAGGAAACTTTCAAAAGAAGTAAAAGGCAAGATTCACAATCGATCACACTTGCAAGGATAAGGAAGAGAAAGAAATAATCCTGGCATTTTTATATTCTCTACCCAGTAGTCAGAACACTAAGTAGGCAAGGAAAACGTGCATTCAGGTCCTTTCCTGAAATATTTGACACAGAAATTTGACTACAAAATCCTGACCATCTGACTGGTTAAGAAATGGAAGATACGGATTCCAAGCTCTGCTTTGAACAAAAGAGGAAGGTTGTGTAAGTATTCTACTGGAATAGGTGTAAAGGATCAACCACCACCTGCATAAATGCTCTTGTGAATCTAGATCCCAACTTTAAAATGAGTCATCTTCATCATTTTCAGAAATGTTGATCTTTCATTGCCCACATTTTTGGCAGTACAAATACCAGAAGAGGTTTATAAGATTGCTCTAGAACACTGGAGTTTCTAGGAATGATATGGTTTTCTATACCCATAGAATAGTCTACCAATTTCTTTCCCCTTTTGCTCCATTTTCTATATCCCTGCTTTTTGTATAGGCTATGGGGATATGTCATGTCCTGCGGGACTTTGCAAAATGCAACATACTACTGTTGCCTGTAATCTCAAGGTTTGGAGATGCAATAAATGCTTTCTATAGGAGTGGAACTTAATCAGACTTGGAAAAGTATGACCTGTCATCCTGAAGAGTTTTTACACTGCTATCTTGAGACAATTAAGTCATACAAAGTATTTTGAGACATGAAAAAAATCTTTGGGGACTAGTACTGGTGTTATCTACATCTATTTATTAAACTTAAAACTTGAAAATAATATAAATTTAGGCATAAGTCATCTGTTCTTTTCCTGGATATACAATCTGATACAGAAGAAACTAAAAAGTTAACGAATCATCATAGTTCTGCTTCTCCATAAAAATGTTACAATGCTATATAACTGTTGGCTAAAAGTTGTGTATATGTTACATATTCATTGCTAAGAGTTGTAAATTTATGTACAGCTGTAACTTCTGGAGCCAACTTCTATCAAGCTCTCCTTCAAACCAGCAAAAAATATCCCTGTGGAGTTCTCATATTACAGAAATATTATAGCTATGTGTTATGGGAAGTAAAGTAATGGAAATTAAAAGGAATTTCCTCCTGTGCTTCACATATACTATTCGTGTCCCTCCATGTTCTTCCTCTGTAGTAATTGGGATATCCTGAATTAGGATAATGTGGATGTGTTTTATATTATATGTATATATTTATCTATATAAAAAGTTACTTCCCTGATTCATTTTTCAAAACAACTTTATCATTCTTGGGATGTAAGAATCTTTATATTGCAAGCATGTTGTAGAGCTTACAGTTACCCTAACAGTAGTAGTGTGTGACCAGTGCTAGTGTTAAGGCTTAGAAATCCCCTAGACTCACCAACCTCTAGTTTAAAATACTAGATTCTTACTTCTCCTTTGCGGTCTTGTTGTATACATTGATTTGACTTTACAAACTGGATAATGAAGACAGAAGAATTGCACAATACCAAATCCAGACTGTAAAATATTAACTTTAGGTGAAACACCCTCCCTTGCAGAAGCCAGAAGACAACTCATATATTGCTTAAGTGTATGGGCCACAGCTGGCACTCTATCAAGCTCCAGAATGAAGTACTTAAAGCTGATCCAGACAAGTAAGGGAAAAAAATAAGAGGAGGGTTACTGCAGGAAAAAGCAGTATATTTGTTTTTTCTTCTTGATTTCTTCTGTTGGTCTCCATATCGAGAGCATTTGCAAATGCAGTAGATCTACTGGTGTCAATTTTTTCTTATTATCAGTACATAAACCCACAATTACACATTCATTATGAGTCACTACACACTTCTTTGTGAATAACTGTAGATAGACGTTGTTCTCTGAAAACGGAAAAATGTACCCATGGCTATTTCTAGCCCAGTTAAGGAGGCCCACTGACTGTATGTCTATGTGTGTTTAGATCAGCAAAAACCCTTACAAGGCAGCAAATCCTTAAAATCAACAAAGGTGTGAGCTGGTAGCTACTGTAATTGCTAGCAGTGAGTCATGTTAACAGAGAAATGGTGAAATATGGTCTGTTTTATTATTATTATGAGGGGCTATAGCTAGATTCAACTGAAGAATATGGGGCTCATGGGAAGCATCATAAACACTGACATAATCAAGTATTGGTTTTAATACAAATTCATAAATTTTTATAGGTGTTGAGTTGTCAGGCAGATAATATATGACCAAACTCTGGATAAAGTATATGGAAAAAAAGCATTCCAGAAGGACTGCAAATATAACATGATACAGTGCAATGCCACTGAGGACCACAGCTTTGTTGGGAGTGAGCGAAGGGGTGCGCAAGGCATTCTAGCTGGTGCCTTTGGAGGGCTGGCCTGCCCCCTGAAAGCCTTCCGTACTCAGAGGAAGCTTCCTCGAAACCTAGCAAAAGCTAGCAGAGACACATGAGCAGCAAACGTACCAAGTGTATTTTTCACAGAATTTCTTCTTTTAATAGAGGCAACATTTCACTTACAAAGAAATAAGAATAGGGATGGGTGAGTTGGAAGATTTGCTAGAGGAACAGATGGGGCCTTTCTCCAATAAGTCAGAAAGCCTGGAGAAGCAGTTTTTTGTGCAGCTACTAGTCGTGTTTCCCCAGTCACCAGTGAAGTATCATCCACCGTGCCTGAAACATCCCTTGTAAAATATGCCAGCAGAAGGAGCAGAGAACACCTACCTCTCAGCTTTAGGAGCAGGCTCTCTAGCTCCACAGCCAACACATGAGTGGGCTGGAGGAAGACTCACGCTGCTGCAGCTCACGCTGGATAACAACTGGGGGGGGGAAAAAAAACCTGAATGACCACTGTGGCAGCCAGTTTTTACATAAAGGAAGCGTCTAAGAGCACAGATGGCTGCAGCTTCTCCCTGACTCCCACAGAGAAGAATGCAAGGCAGGGGCCCCTTTCCTTCTCTGCTCCGTTGTCGCTGTGCTGCTTCCTTTGTAAACCCTCCTCGATACTGCAGTTTGCTGGCCTTTAGCCACTCGCTGCCTCCCTACAGGCAACTACAACTGCAGTTGCAGGATGGGGGGCGTCTTGCCAACTGTGAAATATTATATTCTGACATAGTCTCTCCATGTAAAATAAAAATGCATGCAAACAGCAAGCAGAATGGCTAATAAAATGAAAAGATGCAGGGGAGGGAGTCTAAGGAGAGAGAAATTCTAGCCTTGTTCAGATCAATGGCAGAATTCCCACTCTCTTCAGTGAGCCAAAATTTCACCCTAGATATTCATAACCCTTTTTCACTACATTTTAGATAGCTAGTTTGGCAAATTCTACAGTGCTTCATGCTGTGTGTGTAACTTCAGGATTTATATTCAACTGATTAGGTTCAGAGCCCTTTTGCTTTGGTCACATACCAATTCCAGTCTAAAAATTAATAGTGCATGTGACAAATTACAGTTTTTCCTAAGAAATACTATCTTCTTGATGCTTAGAAGAGGTAACCATTTTTGGGATGGCTACAAACAGTTTAAGATGTTGATAGCTCAGGCTCACCATGACCTTTACACAACCAGGGGCTTGTGTCTTGTCTTGTGTAATGCATTGCCCTACGCCTGCCCCAGAGCAACCCACTGATAGCCCCCATGTAGCAGGTTCCTGACACGCCAAGATCCTGGATGCTCCATGGCAGCATCCACTCCAGTCTTCAGCATTTGTTGCCCCTTCTTCTGAAGGCACAGTAAAGACACCTTTAAACCCAGAAGTGGTACTGTTAACTTCTGTCTGACAATGATTCTACATTTTAACACCAAAACCAGATCTGCCATGCTGACCTGCCCATACACAAACCTCGTCATGCACCATGACAGTTCAGTGCATCCATCGCATCAAGCTCTGCTGGTGCTCAAGGACTTTAACAGATACATTTCAGGACGGGACACACAGAGAGAGGCAGTAATCTCTGGAAGTTATTTGGATCTGCACACTGCATTAAGTCAAATGGAACCCAACTTTTAGAGAAAATGCTGCTTCCCACTCTTAGGAAGCTTGACTGGAAACAGGAGGAAAACTGAGTCAAGTTACCTGATCCATTCCGCAATACATCACGTGCCACGGTGCTGTCTTCAGTACAAAATTACCCTTCGTCTTGGTCTGGGAACGGTTAGCAGCCTTTGCTGAAAGTGAGCAGGAGCAAATAATTCATACATAAGTTTGTGTTCTTTTAATAACTGAGTTTGTTTGATGAATTTGTCTATTTTGGACAGTGCTTTAATCATTTTTTTACTTCAGACTCTCTCTGAAACAACCTTATATTTTATACTCTTAAGGAGAGACAACCTTATAATTTATACCAGTTAAATGTATATTACAGTACCTTATAGCTAACATAACCCCTTTGTTTTCCCTCAGAACATTACAGCAAGCCATATTATGAATCAATAAAATCTGCTGCCTTTTCCCCTTGTTCAACTGTATACACTTGGGGCCTGGGGCAGTGCCAAAAAAAATCAACACATACCAATGGAGGTCATAAAGAAAAATATCTTGACATCTTCTCCTGCCACTCATTTTAGCATAGTTAGTCTGGCTGGATGTATAAGTTACTTTTCAGATAATGTGCTAGCTGATTACTATTGCTCACCTCTCAGCAGATTTTTGGGTAAAATTTTCCATCTCTCTTTAGCTGATACTTGTATTGTGTGAATACTTGTTGTGCTACAAAATATTTGTTATTAAAAAAAGCATTTTTTTTCTCTTCTTAATTTGTCCAGGAGTGAGAATTATGCACTCTGAAGCTTATTCTGCAGGGAAAACAGAAAAGAAAAAAAAAAAAAAAGATAGCAATCAATGAAAAGTTTTAACCCTTCATGGATTTCTTCTTGAAAGTTCATGTGAAATAACACCATTTAGGACTAAAGGAAAATCACTCACACAAAACACATGTTCCATGCCTAAACTGCAGCATTTATTAAATGTCACCAACCGTAGTTCATATCGCATGTGCTTATTTTTATGGAGCACCACTTCTTCACACAAGGCTGCGTTTTTGTAAGTGGACTGTCAACACGAGAAGAATATTCACTTCTGAGTTTCATTTTCTAGACTGTTCGTACTACAACTCCTCAGAAATTAACCAGCTCCGTTCACGTTGGAAATGGGAACAAACCTTGTATTTTCAACAGAAGCTGTTTGAAGGTTTAGCCAAGGATAAAAAACAGTCAAGAAAGCTGGATTTGATCTGAGACCGATTCCTGCATTTCAACACTTCACAAGAAAACATTGAAATTCCAATGTTTGGCCAAAGTGATTGATTTAACATCCCCCGAAGTCAGAGTCTTACTCTTGAATTCAATAGCGTTGGACTCAGTCCATATGCCCTAATTCATATCTGCATCTCTAAATAGAAAAAAAAAAAAAAAGAAAGAAAAGTAAGTTTAAATAGTACTCTAGAAAGGCAGGCACAGTACATCTCTAAAGTACATCTCTAAATGCTCTTTTGTATCACAGCTATGATAAGCAACTATAAGAAAAACTACTGGAAATATTATAATAACTAAAATAATATAATTTACAATTTTACAGTTTAGAGCATTTCTTTTTGGAAAATAAAGCACAATCATTTTAAGTGTTATAAATTATCAAATCCAGAAACTTCAAAAAATATCTTCTCCCCGCAATGGCCTAACAGGATACCATAGTTATAATGTCTGGTTTATAAATCTGATTCTGCAACAGAGCTACTACACAGCTGCTCGCATCATGGAGAGGTTACAAATGACCTTATTAAGCACAGTTCCTCTGTCACCTTGCCAGCACTCGCTGTATTTTCCTGCAGGTCCAGACCAGTCCTGTCACTGTGATACTCCTCCCATTGACTTTAACGGCATTGGAACAGCTCCATACTAACAGGAAAAGTACAAGCAGAAGCGGGCCTTATGTTTGTAATACACTTCATTAATGTTTCCTTTAAAAAACAAACCCCCATGAAAATGTAGAAAAAGTTATTTTGATATGGTACAAAGTGTCGACAGAATAACTTCATTGCTTCCATTTGTAAATGTGGTTTGGTAGGGTTTTTTAGACGGTAGTTGCACAAACAGTCCAGGTAGAGGTGAGTGAACAGGTTTTTATATCATTTTCCTGGGTTTTCATGTCCTCCCCCTTTCCTTTTGTCAATTTTCCCACTTGTCCTTATTCCACTGAAGTAGCTATAAATGGGTGCGTCCCTCTGCTTCTTTTAGGACTGGACTCAAGCCCTTGAAGTGCAAACCAATATGGACACAGAAAGCCCTGAGCATACAAATACACTGTTTTCTGACCAAATGATAGTGAGCTGCTCACCTTGACAATTCAAAAGGTCCTTCTGAACACGTTGCATTTTTTCTCTTCGCATTTTGTAATGCTTGTACACAAGAATGTATAAGAAGCCACAGATGTGATGCAGCCCTTCTCCCAGCCAAGCAGCAGGGACCTAGCCGGGTGCGGGGCTGCTCGACAGGCTGCCTTCACCCCAGCAGAGGTGAGCAGCGACGTTCCCGAGGCAATGACTGCAACTCCTCTGCAGCCCCCATGAGACAGACAGCTCGTCATGTTTAAAATCTGCAAAAACAGTACCACTGAGAGAGGGGTTAAGTGCACTTTTCTTTCTTCTCCAGAAGATCGCTCGTGGCACCGTGATTACTTTGGAGCTGGCACCACACGACTCATTTCACGCATGCTTATCTTGGTGCCTTCATTGACTGGTCCTCAGACCAGGCAACTCCCTGAAGGATATCGCTGGTTTGATGAAAGGCATTTAGTAACAGGGCAGTGGCAGGGACTAACCAGGCCAGGATTCTTTGCGCAGAGAACACCCACAGATGCCAAAAGCATCTTGGGTTTTTTTAATAAACCAGGACTCATGATCGCATAAGACAATTTTCCAATTACACCTAATTCTTACTGCTGATAGAAGCAATTCCCACTGAACAGAAGGCACAATGTACAAGTGGATATTCAGCAGTAATTTATCTCCCAATCTTGCCTCTTTTCTCTAAATAAATCATGATTTTTCCATTAAGTAGTCAATATAAGCTTTTGAATAACAAGTCTCTACATGTATTTACCATTCTAAATTTGCTGCACCTTGTTAAAAATGTTGAAGAAGCATAGTCCTTTTTTTTCCTCTCCAATTTTCTCTCCAATTGCTGTCAATCTTTACAGCCTCTTGGCTCCTAGCCACACAAGTACCGACTGAAGTTAAACTAACTGAAACATTGCTTTCAAATGAGGGAACAGAAGAAACTGTAGAAAAAACTATTTTGACTTTTGAAAGCCATGTTTCAAAGAGCTTTGGCTTTGTTTGAAAGAGATAGAAATTCTTGGTTTATTTAAAAAAGTAACATTCTGAATCTGGTAGTTTTTTCCCATAATCAAGCATTTGGCCAAACAAATATCGTTAGTCCCACCAGGATCCCCATGGCAGTGCTGTGAATTAAGACATGTTTGGTATGATCCTTCAAGAGCGGGATCTCATGAAACATTTTTTTTTCCAGATCTTCCTCAGCTACAGCTTTATTGCTATAGGTAGCAATGAGAAAAATTAACCTGATCCAAGGATGGGTTTTGTGCAATGCCCTTCCGTAAGCTGCCAATGCCGAAGGAAGCTGGGGATGGTCCTGGTGAAGAGAAGCCCACTCTGAAGCTGCACAACAGCTCGAGTCAGCATCTGCTGCCTCCTCCTTTCCTCCCTGCCTCCAAGTGCCCAGGAAGCTGCTGCCGCCCATCCTTGCTCCCAGCCTGGCACGCGACTTCTGGCTGCGTTTCTGCAACTGCTGTGTTTTGGGGCTGCTGCAAAAGTCCAGCGAGGCTTAAAGCCTGGTATCTGTAAGGCTGTACTGCTGCCTGTATGAAGGGCAGTATGCCACGTGTCTTCAAAACATTTACATTTGACAGATATCCAAATGTCATCGGTTCTAGGAAAGCACTGGTGTGTCTGTCCTCAGGCGGGCAGACAAAAAGTATCTAATCAACATTACCCTGCTGCCTTGCTGGTCTAGCGACAGCCAGCCCAGAATAACCGAGACTGCAGAAATTCCCCACGACCCGATCCTGTGCACCTTGAAGCAAATTTGAGTATTGCCTTTTGCTATGTGGAAGAATTGGAAAATTCAACCTTATTATTCATTCTCTAAAATAAATTTCTAGTGCCAGAAGGTCTTATGGTGGATAACAAAGAATTCCCACTGCATAAAATTTAGATGTTTCCAAGAAGAATGAAAACATGTGTTCACACAGGACAGGAAGTGTTCAGACAGGATGAGAAGTAGCATATTTTACTACCCACCTTAGCAAATAATTCAGCGCAAACCACTGACAGAACTCTTGAAAACGATGTACAAATTTTAGCCCACTGTAACTAACTGGCACTTCAGGAGACAGTGTTTCTCGGTGCAGAATATCATTGTGACAGAAAATAAATTCTGGGTTTTACTACTGATGAAAGTTGGACATATTGGGCCATATTCCAATTCTTCATTCTCTCTGAACAGTAATATTACGGTTAATCTCTTTACCCAGTTTCTCTCTTTTCCCTGAAGCCCCCTGTATTGTAAAAAAAAGAGTTATCCACTCGATTTTAAATTGGTTGTTTACGGGGCTGGATTAATTGTGGAAGAAAAAGTACTTTGCTTAAACTGCCAACATCCAAAGAAGAACTTGAAGATAAACTCCCCTGGAGCAAGGTGGGACCTTTCCTTTCTCAGTTCTTTTCTCGACGTTTTCGGAAAGGGTGTAACTCGGGCATTTGTTTGCACCACCATATTGCAGCAGACCCTTGGGGAAGAGGATGGGCAGGGTTGTGGCTGTAAGGATGTGCGTGCCAGCTCCTGATGCACGGAGGTTCAGCCGTCTGCAGGCTGGAGAACCCCTTGGTCTCCAGGATGCAGAAGGAGAGATCTTGCCTTGCTCTCCTCTGCCAGAGCCAGTTCATAAACAGAGATGGGAATTTGACAGTAACATTTCAGAAATCCTTAGAAGCAGTTGATCTCTCATTTCTCATCTAGTGCAACAATTATTCTTGAACATATGGGCCAGTCCTATTGAAATGTTAACTTTTAAAAATCAATCATTTGGCTTCAGCAAATTCTTTGTATAGACAGTTTATAGTTATAATACTTGTGCTATTCTTTTAACATGACTATGGCCACACACCCTGCACAAAACATTGTGGTACTATTTTCATAAGCTCTTTCTTTTTCACAGCCAAAGACATTGGCCCTGGTTTGCACTGATAGTTACGTAGGGCAGACTGAAAGAAAAACCCTGCCAAGAATCTGCCTGTTTTAGCTCCAAATTTATTTTCATGCCTTGTAAAGCTAAGGATCATTTGAAGACTATCTCCAAACTCCCAGGAGAGACGAAAGTGCCTGGTGGCTTGTAAATATAGCCTAGTAAAATAGATGTGTTGGTTTTTTTTTTTTTTTTTTTTTTTTTACACTCTGTAAACACGTGTACATCGTGCTCAGTTTGCAACATGCAGCTGCATACTCACTTTTATTTTTTTTAAGCACTGGTGCTGGTTTAGACTGGAATGAGGCTAAGCAGTCAAAAGATTTTCTATGTGGGATGGAGTTTCTCCCAGAATCTGCTTTAAACCACACAATACAATTCCAGTATGTCTGAGAGAATGGTACAGGCCATGTTGGCTGCAGCACTGTGAGAAAAGGAAAATATGAATGCAAGACCATCCTGATGATAACAAGGATAAAGCTTTATAACAATAACCGTAAGAGCCACTGGATAAAGTGTAACTGGCTGTAACCTGAGGCCCATGTCACGTTACTACGGCCAGAAAATAAAGATCATTTTGTTCCCAGTGCTTCTGTGTGTCATAACATTATTAAAGACAGATTGCCTTAGTTAAAAAGCACAGGATCTCTAAAAACTGAGCGAAAGGCAAGTCTTTTACCAGTGGGGTGCTTACCACTCACATCAGAGCTGTTTCTGACTTCCAGTGGAAAGCGCTGGGGCAGAGATGTCCTTGCCAGGCAATCACAAAACAATTGCTTCAGAGACCAAATACATTTATTAAAAAAAATTCTTGCCCTATAGCAGTCTTTTTACTCCTAAAACCCATGCACTGCAAACAAACTCAGGGCTAACACAAAAGCCACCTCTGTGTCTCAGGCTAGCTTTTCAAACAAAGTGCTGCACACGTCCTGTGCCCAGTTTGGTCAAGTGAAGAACGACAAGCCTCAGGCCTTGCAAACCTCAATGCTAAAGAAGACTTTTTCTATGGACAAACTGTGCCTTTTCAATTAGATTTTCACCGTCCTGCCTTTCGACTGCCACAGCAGCTCCCAGTTCAGAGGAGCAATGCCACCAGGAACAAGCTCTCCTGAATACCACCTGGAGAGATTTATTTCCTCTCCAACTCTCTACAGGGTAATATCTGTAAAAAACCTCACCAACCACATACACAATGGCTTTCCAAAGCCGTTTTATGCTACTTCTATAGGAACATAGTAAGTCTCCACACTGCAGCTATTCGTTGTTTTGCTATAGGTAGGACACACTGATACAGTTAAGACTTCATCAAATCTTAATGGGACAGTTAGCCCAGGTTTGTGAGTGCCAGCATCCTTACTTCATTCACGCCCTCTCATCTGTTCAATGTCATTGTGCTTTGCTTGGTACTTGGGAAGCTTTGAAGGGCAGATTCGGAGTTGACTCTCTGCTCTTGTACACCTTTTTTCCTCCCTCGGAACTGCCAAAATGGAGATCTGGAAAGCGAATTGTTACTTTCATGCACTTGAAAACGAAGCACACACAGGAAGCAATTTCTGGGGAAACAATAATAGGCAAAAACTATCTGAAAGAATGCACCGGACCTCCTCCTGTTTTAAGTTTTTCCAGATGTTGGCCAGGTGTCCTTATCCATACACCACTGAGTGGATTAAAGTTCAATTCTGCTTACTAGATATCAAATCACTTGCAGATATCCTTTGTAACACGCAGTGCTTCAACATCCACCTGGAAATTCCTTGCAGGAGTAGGTCTGAGTGCTTCTTGCTTCAAGTCCACACCAGGTTCTCACCCTTTTATCTTTCAATACTTTGTCCTTTCTTTAAGAATATCTTCATGAAAATTGTGAAGAATTTTCCAAATGTGTGTTTTCATTTGCCTCTCTCTCCCATCCTCCAGAAGTTCCTTTCCTTTTTTTTTTTTTTTTTCCAGAGCAGATTCATATTGGAAGGAACGGGAGGAAAAAATTCCTGCCAACATGTTCAGAAAGGGAATTGGCCTCTCTAGTATTGGAAGTAGCTTGAGGATAAAGCAGAGCAGAGCAATGCTGTACAGAAGTCAAAGCTTTCTTGCTCTTCTGCCATTTTGCAATCATTGCCACCACCTACAACGGAAGCAGAAAGAAAACTGGGGGATTTGCAGGGAGTTTTTCAACACCTCATAGTGGTCTCTGCTTTTAAAGTCTATTTCCTTAACTTCTGATCTTAAACTCTCTATAACAGCACATCATTGTAAATAGGCACCGTACTAACTTCACCAAAGTTCACCCATCACCAGCAGGTCATTGTTTATCTTTCTCCCTTGCCTTGAACTTGGCTGCTTGCTACAGTCACTACTCCAGCCGGTTGAGTCTGAGTGTTGCTGAAATCTCCTTAACGTCTGTTTTGATTTCATATCTGTTACACACCACAAAGTACTACCCAAATATCGTCTGTTTACAAAAACTGTTGCCTCACTTACTGTATTTCTAGGTTTGAATTAGCTGACGCAACATTTGCTGTTCACTAACTTCTGCAAGTGTCCTCCAGCAGAATGCATGTAGCTTGAACAAAACTGGGGGGCAAAAAGAGCAAAAATCTTCTCATGGCTGCAGTTTTACCTTTTGCCAAAACTTGAGTAGCAAGCTGTGAAAAGGTGTTATTCTTCCTGAGGAGAAAGTACAGATTCAGATAGCCTAGAAAGGAACTGCCTTGAATCAATTCAGATTAACTGGGGAAAAGTGGAAAATAATTGCTAATGAACAGCTAAAGACAATACCAGAGAAAAACTGATTTAAAGGACATTTTTTTAAAGACTTGATCAAAAGTGTCTTGGAACACTTGGAACTTTCCATGTTTTTCACAGATAAGCTGTGTTACCTGTGAAACCCATCTTTTTCTGTCTTGGCCATCATTATGATGAACCTCTCAGACATTTCAGATGGGTTATTTCATCTGTACAATAGTTTCCAGGTCATTACAGGGTAAGATTTGGGTGATCTACGATGTGTTCTTAGAATTCTATGATGACTGCTTTTGCTTCATTTGTAAGACCAAAAAGGGTGCAAAAATCTCACTTCACTTATGTTAAAATCCAGAAAGTTACCCATTTCTTTATGCACAAAGAGCCACCAGGTACTTACACTCTAGATGACTTATTTCACACGAAAGGCAGCATGTGAGAAAGGATAAATGTCAAAGGCCCCAAGAGGCAGTTCACTTCACACATTTCTTTTGGGGCAGGCTGTCTCAGCTCTGTCGTGCAGCATACCAAACAAGCAGACTCCATATTTCATTAAAGGGCTCAATACAGACAAAACAAAAGATGACCAACACGAAGAGAGCCTTACTGTGTAAGGTATACCTTACACATTGAAAGCGGTAAGACAACTTGCCCCAAAAAGCTTGCAGTCACAAAAGATGTATAGCCATAGAAGTCTCCTTGTAGCGTAAAATATCGGATGCTTTTTCAACAGAAAAAAAGCCATTTTTTTTCAAAAAACATCCTGCCTATAACAAAGTTTTCTACCCAGATGTTGTGTTAAAAAAAAAAAAAAATTAATCCAGACCTTGTGGAAGAAAATTCCATAAGGTGTTAAGCAGGAAAAAATACTC
>KL276617.1:30525-40563 GCA_000699545.1 Podiceps cristatus
GTGTTCTGGTATCTGTAAGTCATCTCTGGCATGTTTTCCTCCTAGTTCTTTATATTGTCGAATCAGCAGTAATGCTCTTATTCTGTCATTTTTGTGAGATATGTTATTCCTTTCACAGCTTTGAACAATATGTTCTCGTATGAAATGCCCTTACAGCTGTACTAAATAGGCTATGAAATATCTAAGTAGTGTCTTTTCAGATCAAGTGTTTGCACACTTGATTTACCAATCATGCTAGATAGACAGACGGACAGATACACAGATACACAGCAATTTTATTCTCATATGTTGTGGGACTCTACGGACATGTTTCAAGATACTTCTAACTAAAGAAGCAGTAAGTCAAAATGCCACCCTGTCCCATAAGAGGATGCTGCAAAAGTCACTGAGATTTCATTCTTTGTATTAGAATTCAAAGTGAATGTCTTGTAGACTGCACAGGCATTGGCTAAGGCTTGAAGTCTCTCAGGTAAAACAGCTTGCTTAACAAAAGTATTTGGCACTAATTTGGACTTTATAAAAATATCCATCAAATATTTTATACAAGAATTCCACATGAATTTGGCTTCAGGCAATGGAAATTTTTCTAAAATGTCCAAAGTATCTGAAAATGGGTTAAATGTACAACTTGGCCTCAGCAGTTCTTAAGCTGCCTATATTTCTATAGATTTTATACCCCGGAAGAGTCCAAAATAATTTTAGAAATTATGGGAAATTCTTGACTCTTTAGCCTGAGGACCTTTTTTGCCAATGTTATTTAGCATTTAGTCTAGCCACATGCCTAAAGAAACCCCATGTGAAAGCTGGCCATTTGAGAGGTGACACACATAGAATAACTCAAGATAATACAAGAATATCATGTCCTGTTGAATGTCTAGGAAGAGTACAGTATTCAATACAATAGCCCATATGGAAATGTGGGTAACACAACAGACAAAATAATCCTGGCAGAAGAATTTCTTTTTTAAAATTAAATTATATTGATCTAAATGGATAGACTCTGGAGGTGTTGGCACTCACTTTGCTGACCGTGCAGGCTGGAAGACTGATTTGGTCCTGTAGAGGTGGCCATTAGGTCACTCACCAATATTTCATAGTCCTGGTAGACTAGTTTATTGAGGTCAGCTGAAAAATGATACCCAAACAAATTGCAAATTAGTACAACTACTTCAGGTCGTGTTACAGCCAGCTGCAAATGCTGAGTGCAGAGATCCTGTGTAGGATCATTAACCAAGAAGTTTACCAAATTTTCATTAGGCCAGAAAAAAACTAAAGATTGACCTTGAGCTTCTGAAAATGTTGTTGTTTTGAGTGTAGTTTTGTGACTACCAGACCATTAAAATGAGTTTGAACAACAGCAGTACTGCATCAACCGGCATCATGATGGAAAAGCAGTCAGCAATTGCATTAGTCATGAGACAGTTCGCTCTGCAAATCAACCAAAGTGCAGCCTGAACCTGATTAAATTTTAAAATGTAGAACATCAATTTGAAATTTTACACAAAAGCAGATGCAATCACCCTTACAGCACTTCAGAATCTGATGGAAAGCCAGTTTCCTGTGCTTTCAAATAGGAATACATAACAAGAAGAAAAAAAGAAAAAAAGAAAAAAAAAAAAAAAGGTGAAACTTCATTTGAAATCCAAAACATGTCCAGATAGGGGGTTTGGTTTTCCAATTAAGAATTTTCTGAGGGGGTATTCCCCAGGCTAGCAGCAGCCATGCTGAACTACCATCTCAGCCTCAGGCTCCGTTTGGCTCCAGCTACAAAACCTCTTGGGAACTGCCTCCCTTCAGCAATGACCAGACACAGTGCCATGGAGGCCAGACCTCCTTCCCCCCCATAACCCCCTTTTCTTCCTCTATCCACTAAAGAATATATATAGAAAACCATCCGATGAATGATAGCTTTCATCCCACTATCAGATCCAGAGGTTATTGGGATCCTGCCTGGAACTAATAACTAAAAGGGTATTTTCTAAAAATGAAGAGGGCGTCATGTGTCAGAGTCACAGTCTGGAGCGTTACCGGGTAGTGGAGCACAAGGGCTGTCTTTTGCTCTATGAAAGGTTCTGGCTCATGCATACCTACACTGGTACTATATATCACTTTGTTGCTTTTCCTTTGCTTGTGAAACTCCTTTCACTTTACAGCCATGCAAGCTGCAACAAAGCTCTGCTCATATAATAATCCAGCTGCATCCCACTATGACAGTAATCCAAAATCTAAGACCTCAAAACTTCATCAGCCCTTGCCAGGTTTTTCCCTCACCCTTCCTGGGTTAGTACTGCAGCCAGTTAAAACCACACTGAAATTACCTTTTAAACATGCCTTTAGGCACAGAGCTAAAGCAAAGGTTTGGCAAAGATCCTCCCATTCTTAATGCTCTAATGCCATATTATTACTATTCACTGAAAAGCTTAATGCATTTAAACTCAACCATCATGCCAAAATACACTGACGTTATTTAAGAGTTTGCCATATAATTTGAACTGATTGCATATTTATTGTTGAAGCAGTCTCAAACCGTAAAGCCTTCTGGTTTCCTCAGAAGCACTTATCCCTCTCACGCTTTGATAGTATTTTCCTACACAATTGTTATTCACAGCAGGCTTCAGGGGATTCTTTATATAATAGAGGATATTTAGATTTCTTCTGCTTTCCATCACTAAAGTTTTAAATCTGGGGTTCAGAGATTTTTCTGCTAAAAAAGTAACAGCAATCTGCTGCAGCAAAAGATCTCAGGTTTTTCTGTTCCAACACACTTCACCCCCAGCATGCCCTGAGGAGAAGAAGTGCCTGTACAACTGCATTTTGGGATGTGTCTATGCGCGCACCGCTAAGAGATGATCCCCTTTCTTTGTGAAAGCTGTTAAGAACAGTGTGAGATGCAACAAATATGTTCTAGGGATACTTCTTTAACTCCTGATGTCATTTTTCATTTGAAAGATACATACTGAGAAACTGGATAACTGTCAATGGTCAGCCATTCTTTAAAAAAAAAAAAAACACAAAACCACCAAATATCTGAAGTAGAAAGGTGCATGTTCACACAAGACAACATTCAACAGAAGTCTTGGTATTTGCATGAATAAAATTTCTTAGCACATTTAACATTTTGCTTAAGCTCTTCTTTGTCCCCATTTTGATACATATTTAACAATTCTGAAGCAAATTCACAGTCACTAGCAAAGAGTGCAATCACAGAAAGATACACTTCTTACTGAAATTATAATAGATTAAATACTGATAAATACCAACTACACTCTCAAATTACACTTCGGTAGCGTCCAGTGACAGCAGGGCCCTGCAAACTATTCAGTAACATCTTCCTAGTTGACCCAGTCTCTCACAAAAGTGCTCCTCTGTTCTCCCCTAGTTTCTCCCTTTATTTTTTGATATCCCTACCTATATCCCCAAACATCCAAGAATTGCTGAGTAGTGGATGCCTTTTCCCCATTTACTTTCAGGAAAGGTTTCCTTTCATGAAATTATTCTACTAGCTCATCTAGTTGAAATTCCCCAAAGTAACCTAGCTTGAAATAACACTGAAACACAGCAGTGCCTTATATCATGGACACGAAAATAACTCTCCTACAGCAAAGACAGACATGTTCAATAATACATCTTCTTTGCTCACTCAGAAAGGCCTCCATTTGGCAGTGTGCTGAAGGAGAGAGATATGGTCTGCAGTCAGCGAGAACAAGATCAGGTCTCAAGTGCCCACTGTCAGTTCACGCAGAGGTAAATCGCAGAAGGGAAAAGTGCGCTTTGTTACACTAAAACTCTCCAGCTGGCCTCCGTGAAGGAAGACCAAGAGAAGCATTTGACCCTCTGTGTATTTAACAGGATCTGTGCCAGAAAAGAAAAAAAAAAAAAAAAGAGCCCACACACAGTCCGCAAATTTATCAAGTAAGTATCTTTCAAGAAGTTAGAAACAGTGAGTCTTTCTTGGGTGACAACTGTGTCTGTGCTGCAGATCATTTCTCCCACAAAAAAAAAAAAAAAAAAAAAAAAAAAGAAAAGAAAAAAGATGAACAATTTGCCCTTCTTTTTATTTTTCCGCTCCTTCCAGGCATGTAGCTCTGCTTGTGCCCTGCAAATGGCCAGGTCACAAGCAGCCACAAAGTCACCAAATGTTAACAGTTTATTTTTCTTTAAAACTACCAATCAAGCAGACTATACTATGCACGCAAAGCTCTTCACAATGTGCCTTGTGCAAAAGTGAGATTATGAAAGAGTTAAACACCCAGGCCTTTAATTTCTCTGGATATTCCACTAATGGTGAAGTAAAATACATCTGCAGGCTAAATGGGAGGTACTTTTAGATTGAAAGAGGAAAGCACTACTGAGGATATGGGAGGCACGAAAAGAAACAAGACAGAAACCAAAACGTACTGAATCACGCTGGTCAATTAAAGAGTACAGCACTGCCACCCAAATGGAGGGGAGCGGGAATCCACAAACTCTCAGCTTCCACCACATCCAAACAGGCGTATTTCACAACGAAAGCTTCTGTAGGGATATGCAGTGAATCTGGAGCCACCCACGTATCGGGTATTTTGTTTGTTTTAAACTGACATGCTCCTTTCCTGGACTGATAAATGAATGGGAGATGGAAGTGAAAGGCAATAAATAAATCTTACATGTAGAAATAAATACATTTTCCCTCTCCATAGCATCAGGAAGAGAGCCCTTGCCAAACTCTGAAAAGTAGGATGGCAACTATGTGTCATTTTATCATCTCTGAAGCTGATGGAGATGACGTTAATTGGAAAAATAAATTAACTTTGTCACAAAGAGTCTTTCAGCTTGACTTCTTGGCACTGTATTAGCCAATACAAATGAATTTATGGAATCAATGCTCAAAAGTCAGGGGCCAAGAGCTACAAGAACAGCCAAGAGATAGTATTTCTTTAACATCTGGAAGTAAGGAAGTACACTTTTTCTTGAATGGCTTTTATCAGACAGAACTGTTACTTGTGTCCCTCTTCCCACTCAGACGCCCCACTCTGCCTCTAGCACAATATAGCTTTCTAATCTCCCCCTTCGCATCCACGAAGGGCTTACATCTTCCTGCTCTCAACAAGGCAAGAGGTAGCCATCTGCCCCTTAGAAGAGCCAGAGAATAGACGTGGTTAAAACCAAACGCTGGCATGCAGTCCTTGGGGAAATGGGACGGGCAGGGAGCTGGGAATCTCTGCATCTCCCATGCCTGGAAGAGGGTTTTCACTGACTCCTCAGTGAGGCAACTCTCAGCCTAGTGAAAAGAGCACATCCCTAAGAGCAACAGTATTCCATGGATGAGTCCTCACACATGGGAACAGACCCCGTTTCCCTGGATCTTACAGCTGGAGCTGCTTCTGTCTGAGCAGGCTAACTCAGCCCTGGTAAACCTGCTGCCATGAGCCCAACAAATCCTGTATTTTCCTTAACAGAGAGAGAAAATTACATTGGGGTAGCAAGTCAGTATATTTGATTTTAAATGGTTCATCTGGGCAAAGACTGAAGAAAAGATTATGGATTTGGCCCATTTTCATGATATTATGACAATGACCTTATAATCATACTGTTTACTAGGCCATTGTCCACACTGAATGTGATTAATAAATTCCTCCCTCAGTGACTAATTCACATCGTATTTTTTATGTTTCTTTTCCTTTGACAGATTTTCACGAAAAGCAAGTCATACCAACCTTTCCCTGAAATGATTTTTATTCCTATTTCTTTACCTCCAGAAAACTCTACACAGTGTTTTGAGTGTCAGTGAATCATAAGAAAAGGAAGGATGTGATCTGACATCTGGAAATGATTAGGAAAACTTATTGTACTGCATAAATATGCTTCTTTTTTCCCCCACTAATTCTAACACAAAGCAGTGATATTGAAACAGATGTCAGACTAAACACTGGAGAAAACAATGCAAATATGAACTTTGCCACCAGCAACCTAAGTACTCCGCTGATCATAAAGGAAAGCACAAGCTGGAGCGTATGAATATTCTGAAGTAGGTGAAACGGTCTGCTAGGGAAAGCAAAGTGAAGTTTAGGTAGGGTATGTTGTTTTTTTTTTTGTTAACATAAGCAAAATTCGATATCACTGAAACTGGACTTAAGCTGCTGAAATGTGAAATCACAGCAGAAAGATTCAGTTTCTAAAAAAGCTCTAGGAAAACATGCATCTCTAGCACAGAGGAAGTCAGGAGGAAATCAGCTACAAAGAATGTCTGCCCTATTTCCTCTGAGATGAAGGTATTTCTGTCTCCAGAAAAGGGGAAACAATCCCAGCTTGCCTTGGGCCCCAGTTCCCTCAGCCAGTTTTTGTGGGGTTTGTCATTTTCCTTTTTGTTGTCATTGTTGGGTTTTGAGTGATCTGGCACCATTATCTGTCTCTTTTTTAAAATATTTTTTTTTTTGATCAAATAATGACTGATTCTACATTTAGCTAGTAATACAGCATTGGATTGCTTGACCTTATTAAAAAATTTTCAAATGTCCTGCAAATTCAAGTAATTTGTTGTGTATATTTATCTGACTCATTTATTCTTGATTCAGCCAAGAGCATGTAACTAAGAATATCGATGTCTTTTTATGCTGACCACACAGCAGCCTGAAACACAGGCCAGGATTCACAATATTCAGTACAAACAGGCGCTCACCCTGAAGAGTCTGCAATCATTGTATGTAGATGGGAGTGCACTGTGAGAGCGTGGAGAGAAAAGCTACACTAAAGATCTACCCAGGGTACAGTCAGCTTACCAGGTAAGCAGTAAAGAGCACAAGGCTTTTAAATACTCCTTCCATTTGACATCTGATTTTTGTTCACACTAAGTAAATGAACATGCCTTCATCTTACTGTCCCTCTTACCAGTATCAAGGTGTAGCCATGGCCAGCAAGCAGGAGGCTGGCTCTGCACTTCTGATTCTCCCTTAAACCTCTTTCTCCTTGGCCTCCTCTCCATCTCCAGACTCCTGGCACTGCCCTGGACCCCTCTCAGCCCTGTAACCCCAGGGGACTCACTGCTGCCTCCAAACCTTGGAGCGCCCTAGTAAAATAAGTTTACCACTGCTTACTAACTGGGACTGTGCTTCTAGCTGTGACACACCTCATTTGCAACGCTGGCATACCTCCATCATGATACTCATCTCCTTAGCAGCAAACCATGGCTAAAGGGGGAAGACCAAGCGACAGGCTCCTGTTCTGTTCAGTGCCTGGTCGCCAGCATCAGACCGCAGCTGCTGCGTAACCAGCAAACACAAGACCCACCCCTGCCCATCTTCGTGTGGCAGCCTCACAGCAGCCCTCTCTCTCTTTCCCATGTGCCCTATAGGAGAGCCCACGCGCGCAAGATCTCTAGACTTTGTCCATGCTTTTCACATAATGAGAAGCTAGACCTGCAAGTCTACCCACTATAATTAGTTTTATGCACAGACTGAGGAGTTACCAATGACTGGCAGGCATAGAGCACTCTAGGTCAGCTGACATAAGAGCACTCTATGGATCATACGTATCAGAGTACAGGATATCTAGATATTTAAAGTATCGATGTTAACCACATGCATGTTACAAATATGAGGTGGCTACTGACCTTATAAACCATAAAAGTTATGCCTCAGATATTTATCACCTGAAATCCCTTGGCTGTGATGTTCAATTTGATTTTCTATGTTTCACTGAAATGTCAGAATGAGAGAATTCTCTGAAACAGTATAAAAGGTAGCAGATTATTAAAGCCTAAGACGACTATGAAAGTACAACTTTTCACTTTTGCTCCCACATTTTTCCAGTTTAGAAAGGAGTATCTAAACTTTGGAAATTCTTGTGGAAAGAGATGACACTGGTAAACAGACATGAAACAGCTCAGGAAATTGCTTAGCTAGGAGATGGCACCAAAGTCACGCGAGCTATATCCCTGACTGTCTTCATTAGCCAAGTGTGGCCCCAAGTCATCGGCCCAACCTGCCTTGAGTTCCTACTGCTTGGTGGGACATGGTTCAAGGCCAGGCTACTCCCCATGTGGGGCTTGATTTTTCCTGTCTGAGAAAACACAGTTGATTTGCCTGTGGCCAAGCCAAAACAGGAGCCAGTAACAGGAAGCGAGGATGGTGGGAGAGCTTGGGCCCAAGCCACGAGCCAACGTGTAATTAGGCACAAATAGCGCCACGTCAGAAAGCACTGCTGAAACCAACAAGTCAGCTCTGGCTGAAACCAACAGCCGGTGAGGTGTTATCAGGCAGTTATCTAGGCAGGTATTTTAACTGGAATCACATTATCATCTGACTTTTAACGCTGCACAAAGCGGGGGTGAGGGGGGCTACTTCCTTTTCCTTAGAAATCTTTGGATATGCCTGAATGAGACCCAGAGATGAGCAGATTCTCAGAAGTTTCACCCTTGGCATACTGACCCAAACCAGCAGGAACAGCTCAGAGACAGATGCCTTAATCTGGTCAGTCAAATATCCCTGAGTGCTGTGTTGCTTTCATTTAGCTGATCACAGAGAGGAGTTCAAGTGGGAATTTTCAACAATTAAGTGCTCCAAAAATATGTTTTGAAATTTCTACTCAGCCTCTTTAGAACGGATTTCCAGCAAAGTCCTGCAACTAGTCAACCACCAAAACTTTTGCACGTGCATTTTTCTAATCCTGATGGCTTGTTACCCGCTCTGTTATGGGCATCCAGGTGCCTGAATGGCCCGCTGTCCAGTTAATGCCTTGGAGCTAGAGCGTATCTGGAGCTTCTGCCTTACAGGGATGCATGAACTCTCCCACAAGAGCAAGCTAAATATGTGGCCCTGAACAAGGAGCAACAGGCGAGGACTGACATCTCAGACTGAGCCCAATAAGCACCACAGATGAATGGGAAATGGATTGGTAAGGAGAAAGAAAAAAAAAATATGAACACTGAGCAACATGTGAAAGAATGGAAAATTCCTCCTGACTCCAAGCCCATAGTCTGCTGGTTCTGTTCAGTCTTAAAAAAACCCTGCCCTGCCCAGCAAACATCTGATTTGAGCTGTTTCAGGCACAGGTAGCAGGTCTGAGAAGTAGCCCAAAGTCTGTGGTCCCTCAGGAACAACTCTGCCTGCAAACCTCTTGATCAGACACCTGCAGGGCTCTCCAACACAGGCAGCCCAAGTCTGGGCGGAAAGCTTTTCTCCTACATAGTGGCTTTTAAACGTGCAAGCTTTATAATTCAAAAATACTAGCAGCCTAGTCATAGCTAATGCTACTATGAATTCCAGCATCTGGTAAACAAATTCCAGCTCCTTAAGGGCATCTTGATAAGACTAGTGGCACCACGCATGCCCCTCCTCTGGGGTCTACATATCCACTGCTTAGCAGAGACAATTTCAAAGGCATGTTGATAAACTGGAGAGGCCACAAATGTGATTCAAGTGCTGCGGAAAACAAAATACAGTGAGAGCCAGCAAGTTCAATCTATGCAGGTTATCAAGCAAAAAAGTGAAAGACAAGCTGATTGCCATATAAAAACTTCCAGAAAATAGAACACTGGGGATTCAAGTGCTCGTCACTTTAAAGAGCAAGACATATGGAGCCAGAAAATATCAAATTAGATTGCAGGAGCACATTTTAATTGTGATGGTGATTAACTACTGTGGCAAAACTTCAAAGGAAGTGGTGAGTTCCCTACCTCTTGCTATTTGTCACGTGAAGGGTAGATGCTTTTCTAGAGAAGATGATTTCAATAAGCAAATTAGAAGCTCAGTACAAGTCTGAGTGAAACTCTGAGGCCTGTGTGATCTAAAAGGTCGGGCTAGATGATCTAACGGTCCCGTTTGGCTGCAGAAATCTGTCTGTGGATCTATGAATCCCTTCCCTCAGCCCCAGTCTCTCAGGGCAGGGACAGACGAGGCCTTCCGGCGCCTGCTGCAAACAGCACGGCTGTTTGCCCGCTGGCACCAACGCCGCTGCCCGGTCACCCGCACCCCGCATCCAGGGCAGCCCTCAGCAACAGAAACTCTGCCTACCGTCTCCCTTTCCCACGCAAATCCGGAGAGGAGGCCCCTGTGCAGGCCC
>KL276618.1:0-22694 GCA_000699545.1 Podiceps cristatus
TTTTAGCAGGGCCTGCTGTGATAGGACAAGCAGTAATTGTTTTAAACTAAAAGATGGCAGACATTGACTAGGTGAAAGGAAGACACTTTTTACAATGAGGGTGGTGAGACTCTGGCACGGGTTATCCAAAGAAGTGGTAGAAGCCCCATCCCTGGAAACATCCCAGGTCAGGCTGGGCACTCTGAGCTGGGTTGCTCTGAGCAACCTGATCTAGTTGAAGATGTCCTTGTTTATTGCAGAGGGGTTGGACTAGATGGGCTTTAAAGGTCCCTTCCAACCATGATTCTATGAATTATGGTCCCAGTGGCAATAGTCTTTCATGCAGGACACAGCAATGGAAATCTGCCACTTACAGAAGCAGGTAAAATATATGTGACTAAGACAAAATTAATCACAAAGACCTGGATAACCGACTGTCTTTTCTTCATTCCTATGAAGAGGAACACGGCCCAAGATTTGTGCACTAGGTAGAAAGAAACAAAAGTGTGTTTGAAGGCAGGTTGCTAATAGGCTGGTAGCTCCGGGAATGAACCAGAGATGCAGCTTCACACTGGGGTGCAGCCTGTATCTGAAACTGTGCCCCCAGACAGGGCCACTGTTGCTTGGTTCTCTTGGCTCTTGGTGTGAGCTGATTGAAACAGAAAGTTGGAATGAATATCCCAGTTGTAGTTCACCTATCTGCTCGTCCAACTTCCAATGGCAAGTCAAGTAATGAGTCTCAGGAGCTGTACTTCATGAACACTTCTTCCTTCAGTGTGCAACTATTCTCTTGAGAACACCAGGAAACATAGTCTGTGTCAGTTCGCGCCAAGTGTTTTGGTATGTTTTGAGTCTTATTCTTAAAAATACTCCTTTTCTCCATGATACATCATTAGTTAGTTTGCAAAATGCTTAGAAAATGAAAATGCTCGGCAAATATAAAATCTGATCATTTTTAGGATGACTGAAGCAGCGGTGACCTTCCGTAGGCTGCTGGCACACTCTGCTGCTGCCATTCCACTGAAAGAGACAGCATCTGCAGCACAAACAGGCAGATACAGTGTGATTTTCAGTTGCTGCAATGATGCAATCTGCAGTTTATAAGACTGTGGCTTTGCACAGAGAGGACCAACCGCCTCAAGTTCCTGGTAAATCTGCATTTGAATTGCATTTCTGTGACACTAATGCATTTTAATGACATTTGTAGCAGAAATTGCCCCGTTCTTTGACTTTCTTAATCTCTGCAACTTTTGTGAGGCCTTTCAAGCACAGAAGATTCCTGTAAGACAACTAGAACATGCATGAAAAAGAAAAGGCTTTTGAAATCTAATCTTCTCCAGCTTAAAATAGAGGTAGTGCTAGGCTGTTGACAGTAGGTCTCTGAAGACTTTCAATATACTTTTTATTCCATGGCTCTGGCACCACATAGGAAATTAATTCAGCAACAATATTTTCATTAGATTATAACCCAAGTTCTCAATCTTAGGCACATTTGTATGCTTGTAATACATTCTAATTACTTGTAAAGAATAAGTCTGTGTGCTGGTTGGTTTATTGAATGTATTAAATTAATGAATAAATAAATTTGTCTCCATGCTGGGAATGCCACTCGATGTCAAAGCTTGCTGCAGAAGGAACCAGAAATGCACTCATTTGTGGTTCTGGTAAATGATATGATTTGTATTGTAGGTGGACTTTTCTGTCTCTCTTATGAGTGACGATTGAGAAAAGCACCTTTTTTTTTTTTTTTTCCCCCTAAATGACAGAAATCAACTGTCTGCTTAAATAACAGAAATCAACTGTGTGAAGAGCATTTTTCTTTTTTCTTTCTCTCTTTTTTTTTTTTTTTTTTTTTTAATGATTACTCATTATCTATTTAGTCAGGAGACTTACTCTTTCTGTCTGAGCTCAGCACCTCACATGGTTTCTCTAGGATGGAGCTCTCAGGACATTCACCTACTCTTCTACTTTCATGTATTTCTAAGTTATGCAGAGTAGGAAGGAAATAGCAGATACATGACTTAAAATGATACTGGTGAAAAAAAAGGGGTCAGATTTTAGTATTGTGTAGTTTCTGCCCATATAATGGGTTTTCTGTTTATCTTGTCATATTTCAAATTAAAAAAAAATATTATTTTTAGCCTGGAACAAAGTCATCAGAAGTGAGAATTTTTCTCAAAAGGTGGGAAATTCACTGTTTTTAAAGAGAGATATTGAATATCCATGGTAGAAGGGACAAGTTTCTCTTTTCCCTCAAATGTAGAACTTTAAGCAGCTCATCTTACCCCCTTCTTTGTTGGTTTGTTCAGTAATGTGTTGCCTACTGAGTTTTCCTTTCATGGAATGATTTTCTTCTCTAGCCCATAAGAGAAAAAAGTGCAGGTCTTGGCATGCAGGGAAGCCGACCTGGTATTCTGGCACCAGCGCCAGCTCTGTTCCCTGGAGCAGTAGCTCTGAGAGCACTTTGGTTTACAGAGAAAAGCTCCTCGTTTCTCAGAACCATTGCAACCCCTTCAAGTGCCAAATTTTCTGATAAATTGCCTTCCAAATTCTAAAATGCTGCTGGTTCAGGATCCTTTCCTGACAGTGGAATCCCGTGACATCAAGCATGACATCTTCAAAAGTGCTTACCGAAAATACAGAAAAGAACACAAGGGATTTTACACAGGAAAGATCATTCCTATTCCCTCTCAAAGAAATGTGAGATTCAAGAGGTAAAAGAAAATAAGCTTCTGGTGCTGGAAAGCTGTTATATCAGACAAGGAGCCTGATGGTAAGACTGGGGCAAAGAAAGAATGAAAATCTCTCTTCCAGCCTGTTGAAAAAAGGATCAGTGGAACAAGACAATGTGGGTTTTTGTGTTGTTTGGTCTGCAATGCTTTGTTAGAACTGTTCGCCCATGTGAAAATGCATAGCCCTGTCAACCTGCCAAGTGAAACTTTTGGTGATCGGCTGCATAAGTGCTGGTAGCACAGGATAAGGCTGCTTTTGGCTTCTTTCAATTACACACCCATTTTTTTTAGACTTTTGAATATTTGGGAAAGGAGAATATGCAGAACTTGTTTGTTTACATCATATTGTGCTGTGTTTTCAGGTTTCTCAACTGCTTTCGGAGCATGTGAGCACAGCCCTAGCCCTTCCCCTTCCACATACCTGGCAACTTCATTAATACAGCAACCGAATCCTCTCCAGGAGAAAGGAGCTGTGTAAGGCTGATGTGCAGGATTTCGTCATTTCAACAAAGTGGGAACTGGAGCAGAGACAGGCATTAAACAGCAAATGCTTTGCAAAGCAAAGTGTCAGATACCGGTGCTGCAGCGATGATTCAGGCAGCCCCATGGGGCATTACTGATGTCTGTGCTGGGCTGGGTTGGAGGCAAGTGTCGTAACCAAGGGCAGATCTCAGCCTTTCGTCTTTCAGGTACTGCTGGGAGCGTGGCCAAGCACTGCTGGGCTTGGGTGCTGGGCAGAACAGACGAGGAGCGAGCTCGGTTTCTCTCTGCCTCCATTGAGACAAGACAGTCATCCCAGGGTCCGCAAGGCTCTCAGCTGTCCAGTGGGCAGCAGTTTTACTGTGGGTCTTGTCAGCAGCCTATGTGCCCTGCAAGCATCACTAGGGAGTTTTGGCAGGACGCTCTAAATATCTCCCCTTCTTCAGAACTGAAATATTTTTTCATGGCTCTGGAAGCTTTCAGGATGGCCTGCCTCTGCAAGTAGGTTTTTTCCATGGATGATTGTGAGTGAGGTCTTTTAGATGAGGAACTCACTGAAGTTGACAGCTTAGTTGCTTTAAATTTCTGTACAGCTTTCTGTTCTGCACTAGGGTGGTGCTGAGCCTGCCCTAATTAGCCCGAATTACCATACCTACAAAAAGCACAAATTCATTCTCATGGTACCTTGCTTATCTCTACACAGAGCTACTGCAAAGACATGACCCTGAGGGCATCACAGTAGATTTCTGGACCTTAATTGACATGTTCACACTATTATTCAAACTTGCACACCAAACCTATTACCACTTTCAGCAATTTTCAGGTTCCATTAAAGAATGCTGTACCTTTTTCTTTTCTAATCTGCTCAAAACATGCAGCAGCGTTCAGATGTTTGAAAGCGCACACTGAAGAGCCAAGAGCCAGGATATCGAAACCCACCTGCAGATGCCCAGGGCTTAACCGTTCAGAACTGTTATGCCCTATGCCGAACTCATCCATATTTGCCGGTCCTTGCTTTTACTGGATGCTGCTTTTCCCTAGATCATTCTTCTTGCCCATTCCAAAAGGAAACATTCCGTGGGCATAAGGAAGATCGTGCTACTCCTGCTAGTGCTGCTAATGAAGCAATGTCTCAATTAGCTGTCAGATAGGAGTTTCTGAGAGCTGGAGCTGGTATCTACAAGTCTGGAATATTTGTGTTTCTGTACCAAAAGCAACAATTACACCACAGGAAGAAAAACAAACCGCCACAGACTAAGTAGATAAAAATGAACAGGTTTAATCAAAGCAATGGAATAATATTTTATCAATCAATCATCATTATTTTACTTTGCCAAACTTTTTCTTATAACAATGGAGGAAAATTGATTTTTTTTTATTCTAGTGAAAAGTCTGACAGACCAGAATGAAAAGCTAACTTTCTGAAGGTTAAAAAAAGAAGTCTTAAATGGTTAGTTTTGAACCAATTGCGTGTATGAGTGATTAAAGCTTTTAATAATGAAAATATAATGGTAACATTAATATTTTAATATAATTGAAAATAAAATACAAAGTTTACTTGACATGACATTTCTATGTAATCATTATTTTATTATTTCTGAAAAAAAATTAAGAATATCTGAATAAGACCAATTTTCCCCCAAAGCTACTCTTGCAAAATTACACTATTTTCCTGTCTCTTTTCTGCCTCACAGCCATATAAAAAGCAGTCTACTTGCTTCACTCTGACAGCCTGAGGATTTCTTACACCTTATTTCCTCCAAAATGAAAGATATCCATCTCTTATTTTGCCAAATCAAAGTCTGACCTAGATCCTTGTCTGGGGCAGACTGGAGGCTAGAGCTAGTATATCGCTTCCCACTAAAGAGTAAGAGGCAGCTTTTCCTTATCTGCTTGGCTATTTAGGCCCCACTAGCGGCACTGGTACCCCCTCGGCAGTCTCTAATGTTACGCCCCAGTGGCATTGGTACCCAAGCTTTCCCTTGGCGCCAGGCGAGGGGTTCCAGGCAGTTTAGGCAGTGACACTCACGTGCGGTGGGAGCTGAGTGCAGGGTGGGGTCCCTGGCTGGGCTTCTGCTCCCAGGAGCTGAAGCCAACCCAACACCCTGAGAGGAGCAGAGCGGGGTCACAGAGCCCCAAGCAAACAGGGCAGCACCCTAAAATGGACCCTAAAAACAGGAACAATGAATACACAGGAACATCTAATACACGGTAAAGCAATCTAAGAATACATACGGGTATTTAGGGTGCTATTGTGTATTAGGTATAGAAAGAATTGGAGAAAAATATCTAGTTCATTCTCCTCAAGACCTTGTAAGAAGTTAAGTCCTGCAGCAACTTCCAGAGAGGTCATGTCTGCCCACCACGTGATGGGCTCCCATCAGAGAAGGCTTTTAGAGGCACTACAATTCAGGGAACAGCATTTATTTGCAGAAATGCTGCCAAAGAGCATAGATGGTTATTCCAATCAGATAGAAAGGGCAGGGAAATGTTATTAAAGTGAATTTAAAATATTCTTTTGTTGAAAATAAGTTTATACGTAAGGACTGTATGGGTGGCTAGGGGGAAAAAATGGAAGCACCAGTCAGTATGTTTTATCTTTCTGAGCCTGGCATGGCTGTGACACGAACAGTCTTATATATGTGGAAATCCAAAGGTGTTTGTGGCCTTTCTTTTCCAGTTTTTCAGGAGAATCAGACAATCTTCCCCTTTATACTTGAGTCTTCATTCACCTTTCAGGTTTTCTATGGCTGCTAAGAGCATGAAAAATGAAACATGAAGGAAAGCACAAGGTTATGTTAAGTGATTTGTCACTGAGGTATGGAGAGTTTACTAGCACATTCCATCTGACAGCAGCAGGCTGAGAAGCATCTGGCTTGGAATGATGCATAATACAGTTGATTATGAATCTAGGATACACACTGTGATCAACAAAAAGACGAGTGAGACGAAACAGATGCACAGTGTATGCACATGTTCATATAGTGTGAAATGGTTTTCCAGGTAAGTCATACTTGAAAAGAGTGCCCCATGTGCTCCACCTGTAGGAGATCACAAACCCAGCATTTCCACAGTTACGCAGCACATACGAGAAAATGCCTGTGGTGGAGGGAAGGCCAGCGCTCTCAGGGAACAGGCAGCATTAACAACAGAATCTGCTGTGTCCCTCTGGAAGAAAAACTTCTTACTATTTTTGTCAGATGCCCAGGTTATGTGCTATATGGCAAGAAGCTGTTGCTCACAGACTGGCATTGACATGGCAGATAGCAACACAGCTACTGCTCTTGGCAGCATTTCAGAGCCAGATTTTCACAAGGATTAACTCTTCTTGAACAATTTCTCCAATACGTGAGGTACAAATATTCTTTTCTTCGCAATCAGACATGCAGGTCCTTCTTGTACAGACACTGTGGCCAGCAAAAGGAAAATCTTGCCCTCCAGTTATGTAAAATGCCTTCAATGACCTTGTGGTCAGTTCCACGGGCGCTGATGGAGGGCAGGACTCTTCCATGGGGCAGCCTTTTCTCCAGCACGTTCCTGTTCTTGCATGGCTTGGCTTTTGTGTGAGTTCATTCTCCAGATAATGAGCTTGGAAGAATTCAGAGAGAGCCCTTTCCTTCCTGATGCAGGAATAAGAAAAAATATTTATGGCAGCAAGCAGGCTTTGTCCCTCCAGACAAGACCCACTTACTGATGTAACCACAGGAGGAGCAACAATGGGTGAATTTGTAGGGAAGGTTTTGTTTGACATGGCAAACAAAATTTGGAGCACCAAGCTGGTACTAGAGACACCACTGTTGGACTGAACTAGCTCACTTTCATGTGGTGACCTCTGGCATCACTCTTTTCAGCCTGTGAACATCCTTTGCCTTTCTTCAATGGCTCTTTCCCCTTTCCTTTCACACCATTCGTTCTTTAGCTTTCCTTTCATCTGTCTCCTGGGAGAAGGGAGTATTACTGACCCGCTCTTCCACTCACTTGCAGCCTGCACTTCAGCAGTTCTTGGCTGAACAACTCTGTTATCCTTCCTGATGCTGGAAAACTCGAATTCAGGCAAATGCTTTTTTCAGGTTATTTCAGACAGAAGCTCTTGCCTCTTCTCAGTATCATGAAGAAATCAAAGGGTTTGGACTTGGGTGCTCCCTCAGCATACCTACACTTGGGAAGTAAATACGTGCCAGAGGTCTTGTCCTTCTCGAAGGAACAAGCAGCCGTAATTGAACAGGTCTCAAGCTCACAGTCAATGTTGGTGATGCTCTGTCAGGAAACCAGCTGACATTTCTTGCCTCTTGAGTTGTCGTCTGTGGTGGCAACTTAAGGAGATGGCAACTCCCAGACCAGCAGTCTCGTCTGGAATGGGGATTCACAAGTGTCAAAATTTCTATCATTCCTTCTTCCAAGTATGGTAGTGCTTATTTTTTGTCATTAACACCTCGATTTTGCATCAGACCTTTATGCTTCTAAGAATGTATATAAACATTACATATACACTCCTTTCTATCAGAGATTTTTATGAATAGCTGCCATAATAAGTTGATATGAATCTCTAAATTTTTCTTGTAATTTGATTTCATGTTGATATGGGTATCAAAGCTCTAAAACATCAAAGCAAATACAGGTAAGCCTGGCACTTGTTCAAACATCAGAAAACAGCATATCTCCAGGATAACTCATCTAGGGTGCATCATACTCACACCTCAAAATGGATGTTCTGACTTGCTGTATGATCTGGCCATTAAGTTCTCAACATACCTAGCAACATCTGATGAAGTTGCTTGTATTAGGATTGCAATGTTGTGGGTAAGAAAGCAGCCTTGGGCTTCCCTGCGCTACTGCGTGGAGTACCTCTGACAAAGTATGGCTTCCAAAATCCCACCCCTGATCGGACCATATCTGAGTTATGTTATTCATACAACTCATCCGCTACTGCATTAGTTTTTGATCTCAGGTCAGAAAGGTAAGTGCATGTACCATGTAAGATGGTTGATCATTGCCATTCCAGGATCCATTGTATTCACTCAGCAGTCAGTCAATATACACCTTGCCTTAGAAGCTGCTGCCTATGATGTGTCTAGAAATGCAGTTCTGATGAAAAAAGTTGTTGTTCAACCATGTTAAGGACATCATATTCACTTTGGACATCTTGTGTCACCCAGAGCCATGAATAAAATTTCTGTTTCCATGTACTCAGTTTCCATCAGTAAAATTGAGGGGGGGGAAAAAAAAATGTCCATTTCTAAGTGTCCATAAAGTATGGACCCACCTAAATATTTGTATTTTCTGCTGTGCTGCAGTGTTTGTGGTCTATTTTTTGGTGTAACAAAGTCTAGAAATGTTAGATTTATTAATCCTAAACTGATGTAGACACTAAATTTAACAAACATACTATCTGCCCGTCATCTTCACATGTGCTAAGAAGGTAACTCTCTCTACTTTCAAAGTAGGTTATTTTATATTTCTTTCAAACTTTGGATCTTTAAAATGTGATGCAGTTGAGGCCAAAGCACATCAAAATCCAAGAAGAGGCTTGGTATTTGTGTGGATGTCAGGAATACTCTCAGCTGCAATTAGTGCAGTGAGCCCTTTTTGAAAACAAGTAAAATATTTGTTAATCTCCACTATCATAACTCTTAATATGTTTCTTCCCCAAATCTTTATGGATTACAGAATGTGTAGCAGTAAGGTAAACTTTTATACCTGCTAACAGCATGTTTTTTGTTCCTGAATGGTCCCTATGGACTCCTGCAGCCGTGCCTGTGGGCTGTCTCAGCAGGCTGTGCCAATGCTCTGGAGTTCCACGTGCTTTGGAAAGCACTCAGGACTTGCATCCTCCAGGCCAGAAGGAGACTGGGCATGTCACACGCAAGAACAGGTTGTCCCAAGGAGTGGGCTGAGGGGATACCTCGCTTAAACCTATTGCCCGTTCCAGGGGTCTACTTGACCCCTACGTGATATCTCTGTTGCCATCTGGGAGCTTTAATTCTGAGTCCTGCGTGTTACCATACTGTTGCAGTGCAACATCAAGAATCCTTTTTTTGGTGTGTACTGTAATAGCGTGTTGAGTCTTTTGGCACTCTAAGGATGCAATAGGAATACTCACATTATAATATTGTTAGTGATCTAATCTACGTTGACCGCTCTTAGATGAACAATTTGCATTAAAAATGAAGTACATGTGAAGCACCTGATTTTTCAAGAAACATTGGGTTAGCACCTAAATTGCCATGTGGATATTTTCCACCGCTTGCATCTGCAAATAAGACAATTTTTTATTCCATCTCTTTGATTTGTTCTGTTGTTTGCCTGCCTCTGTCACCTGTGGATATGTGTGTAAGCAGTGCCTGTGGCTCTGTGTGGACTGCAATGCCCTTTATGCAGCTGGGTGTCAAATGGATAGTTGGACTGTGCCCTGTTTCACTCAGCAGTGGTTCTGCTGCCAGCAGCACTGGAGCCCATGAATCTGAGCCAGTTGGCTTCCCAAAAACCTTACAAAGCTGGAGGGAAATGGTAGAGACAGTGGAGCATCCCCGAGGAAGTAAGAACAATGGTGCCCATCCTGCAACATGTTTCACGTGGAGTTTAATAAGGCCAAACCTGTGAACAGCTGCTATTCAAGAGTGAAAGTTTGTGTAAGACAAATGAGCTGGGAAGGCAACGCAAAGAGGTGTTCTCCTGCCATTTCAGCATGGACACAAAAATCGATGCTGAGATAGTATCAGCATATGTGTGTTATGATCACTGCTTATATATTATTGCCCTTGAGAAAGATCATGCTTTTTCCCATGGCACTGAGATAGTAAACAAGCGATTCAATGGTTCAATAGAGTCTAAACTTCAAAAATGTTGGCTCCAAAAGAAAAAGGTGCAGTAGCTTGTATATAGTATAAAGTTGAAATATTTATTTGAAATATTAATTTGCAAAAATCTGTCTTTAAGATTGTAGTTTGAGTGGCTTAATGACTTCCTACTAAAGAGCAATTTATTCTTTAACAACTTTCTATGAAGAATTGTATATAATCCGCTAGTGTTTCCAGATGATGCCATAGACAGTAGTTGTAATCTTTCTCCCTTTCAAAGGTGTCTTTTGAATAAAGTTTTAAGTTGCAATGAAAAGCTATAAAGCACCATGTTATAATAAAGCACAGTGATTTTTTTTTATTTACATATGGAGTTCTAATAAGGAAAGTTACCATCGTCTTAATTATATCTTGCTAGTGTGTGATCTCACTTGGAAGATAAACAGCATAAAGAGCTCAAAAAACATTTGCCATGTGGCTGGCAAACAAACAGGGGACGACACATAGGTAAGGAGCTGAGCCATGGGAACACCTTGAATCTGAAAAAAACCCAATGTTCCATTGAACCTGAGAAAATGAACCTTTTAAATGTAGCACTTAATAGAGCGCGCCATGAAACTCAACACAACCTTTTTCTACCACACAGAAAGCATTTTCCTTTCTTCTAATACTTCCATGGGCTAACTCTTTCTTCCTTGGATTCTGGTGAAACTTTGAATGGTTTTCAGTCAGTTGTCAGTCCTAGTGATTTGTGAATTCCGTGTAAGGCTAGGGGAGAACTAACATTATTCAGACAATGAGAGAGTACACACTAAGAGGAGGTTGGTTCTTAAAATAATTGCACTTCCAGTGCTTCAATTAAAACTGAGATTACAGCCACAAACGGCATCTCCAAACCTCCCCTCCTCTCTTGCCGCTCAGCATCCTCAGAATAGCACCACAAAAGAAACCTCCTACGGGAAGAAAAACCGCCTGTGGCCTGACATGTTCCTTTCTCTGCTCTTGACCTGAGCACCCATGGAGGGCGAGCTGGTTAGGCATAGGGGCACAAGTCTTTCTTCTGGGTCTAGTTACCCTCTATACATCAGGGATGCCACTGAATTTTTCAGTCTGTCCGGTCAGCCCAGTTATTAGTATTTCATACTTTGGTTGCTATAGCAATGATGTTGTCTGTTATGATCAAGGACTATAGGATTTTTAATGTAATCACCATCCAAAAGGTGAAAGAATGGGAAGGATTTGTTGAGTTTCAGGGAACTGAATTAGAAACACAATTTTAATTGATACTCAGTAGTATTTTGGCACCGAGATCCTAGAAGCCCTCTGGAAATTCTAGACTAGGCCAGTGGGTGATCCACCATTTCAGCACTGTGCTCAGTAATTTTATCCTCAAACAATTTTAGTTAGGGGCACTCCCAACATCTATCTCACAAATTACCTATGGAGTCACATACCCTGAAGCACTGGTAGGATATTGTATCATGCATCTTTTTTAGCTTATGACTGGAAAAGATAAGATCTGAAAAGAATTTGGTGGTGAGGTAGGTGATGAAATTCTGCTGCTGTGTTTGAATACATCAGGCAAGAATTGTTTAGAGAGTCCTGAATATGTATTCAATTTCCACAGGCTTCTAGGTGAGCATCTTTTGCGGAGGGAGTACAAGCATTGATATGGAGATAGGACACAATAACTATCAATAATCCAATGACACCTGAAAAATCAGGAAATACATTATTTCAAAATAGTAAACGGACTAAGAGTCATTCATATCTTTAACATTAGATGCCAGAGAATGTGATATTGCCTGTGTTGTCCCAAGTTTTATTTGTGTGCATAGGTAAATACAACTTAAATGATGTCTTTAAAGATGCTTATCAGCCGCATCCACTACTTTTTTTGCACCGAAGGCATGAAAACAGTTATTCAGCAGCAGGGAGAAGGGGGAAGCAAACCACTGCAGTTTGCCCTTTCTCCAGCTGCTTGGGTATGATCTGGAGAATTTCTATTTAACCCACAGCACTGGGCATTGTCCCTTAGGTGTTCAGTGCAGGTATGAACACACACAGCTTCTCAGCTGGATATGCAGAATAAAGGAAATTTAGCCACCACGTATGATAAACTGTGGGAAAGGTAGCGAGATGTGGGATGTTCTTGATAGCAGTATGCTTTATGGAAATGAGGATACTGTGTGGTGATTTCCTACGAGGCCCAGCAGGTCCAACTGCGAGGAAGCAGGCAGCAGGTTAGGTCCTAATGAGACAGGCAGAGCTTGCACAGCTAGCTCCGTCTCTTACTGAGGCACAAGTGGATAGAAAATGGATGTGCTGGGCTGGCTGCTGGCTTCCAAGCTGAGAGAAAGGTAACCACAAAAATACAGAAACAGAGAGTGGAAAAAATTATCCTGTACTTTTAATGCACCTACCTCAAAAACTTTGGGGAAGCAAAGCTCCAACACCGGAAAACTGTGCACACTATTTTCTGATCATCATTTTCTGATGGCTTGTCTGTTTGCAGCTGAGTCAGACCTGCCTGTTCACTCTTGCATGGAGAGCTACCTGCCAGAGGCCAGGACGAACCAGCAGATTATCTTGACATCTTACGCTGGGGCAGCCTGTTATCTGAACACTGACCAGGGCTTTGCTTTCTGTAAAGGATGCTGCCAAAGGAAATCTTCCAGTGGGGCAGCACAGCTGGTATAACAGCTCCCCTCCTATACCCCCTACTCCCACCCCAAGAGTGTCGATTCAGGTCTCATATCTGAAATGTTCCTTTCTCATCCCTTTTATGTCACCATGCATCTATATTTCTAAGCAGGGGCATTATCCCTTCTTCCGTTTTACCTTTCAATAAAGCAAGCCAAACAAAGAGGTATCAAGCCCCTGAACATCAATGGGGAGAATACACGCATATTCTTGGGCTGTCCAAGCCATAGACCTAACATCCCGAGATGCAGCAAACACAGCTTCCCTATTGTCCCGGCTACCCCAGCTGAGCTGAAAGGAATGGCCCAGGGGCGGGGGAGAGGAGGATCAGCTGTGGGCCTGATCCCAGCTGCATCCAACCATCTTTGTTACAGGCAACAAAGAGCAGAAGAAAAGACTTTTGTCCTTTAATGCAAGAGTGACCAACCTCTGTCTCATTGGCAGGGGTGACGATTAACCAGAGAGGATTCAGTTATTGTTTGGCACTCGAGATCTCCCAGCAGTAGTCCACTCCAGTGTGCTAAAATAATGGGCGGTGCCGTGTTTTTGTACATGACTCAGTCTGGCGTTGTCTCTTTCTGTGCCAGACTGCAAAGCCTGGAAGAGCTGGTTGGCAGTGGTGGAGAGATCTCACTGAGAGATGGCTATGGAAAAAAAGATAGAGAAAATGTGTAAAAAAAATTGCCACAACAGGCTGGAGAGTGAAGCGAGGTCTCCTTCCAGTGAACCTGGAATAAGCAAACAGTGCTGGGTTGACAAACGTTTCATGAGGGCTTCAGCACCCTGTCTGTAAAATCCCTTCTGGGAGGACAGGCAACATAGGCTACTTATGCTAGGACCTATAGCCTGGAGTGAGTTTTATGGAAGAACTCCTGACCCCTGCAAAAGGGCATAACATGAGAGCGAAAACAACACCACTGCAGCAGTCTGAGCACTTTCCTGTAAGAGCAAGAACTTCCCACTGGCTCAGCTGGGGAAGAATGAATCCCTTTCAGGGACAGAGGCTCGTACCATGGAGCCTGCCACCAGACACCCCTTCCTGATGCTAATCCTATTCTTCTGCTGCGGATCAAGTAATTTTTGTGTGAGTGTTTTTCCTTGGCTAAAGAAAAAAGATATTTAACCACAACAAACCTGCTGCCAGCAAATGTCAATCTTAGCTTCTTGGGTCTATATTACAAACACCAGTTACCAATTTCTGGCTGTTATTTACTTTTCACTGCAGAGCTGCCTCACACATTGACACAGATCTCCTGGCAGTGCCAGTGCTTTGCCATCCTCCTGAAGTGCAAGCATGTGCAGTCTCTCCAAACCTGAATGAAGTTTAATTAGGTTTAGAGTTAGAAGGCACCGACAGCAATGTTCTAAATATTCTCTTGCAACACTTGTTTGGGAGTGCAGGAAAATTCTCTTCCCAAAGAAATACTTTTGCTACTTTGGACAGTAGAGAAATACAGCCTTGTAAGATTTGAACCTTGCGTGGTTACCAGCCTGCCCCTACTCCGAACACTTGAAAAGCCCCTATCCAGATTCAGGTAACTCAGTCATCCTAACGGAGGCCGGAGAGGGACAGCATCCTCATTGCATCCTGTTAAACCCATGAAGAAAGGCAAGAGTACCACACATCCTTATTAAGCAAAGCTTCGAAATATGCTTTTAAAAATCTTTTTGCAACACTGCCAACAAAACAAATGTTTTATACTTTGTTACTCATTTTTCTTAAATTAAGCGGAGGCTAGTAAAAAGTGTCTGACCCGTGGCTTGTACCTGACCTTCCATAGCAGTAGACAACAGCCCCAAAAGTGGATTTATTGCCCTGGTATCAACCCCTCGACTACCACCACCCACCAGGGAGTCCCCATGCTCAGCCTCAGACAACAACATGGGAACTGGCAATTTCTGACGTGCTTGGCCTTGACCAGCACAACCCAGAAGTTTCCACCCATGGCTGTTCCGAGGAGAAGGGGATGTTCCAGCGACACAGGCTGGCGCTGCGCAGGGGCAGGGAATCTGAGTGGCTCCAACTCACTGCAAGTTCCTGCAACGACCTGCATCTCATCAGGCACATGTCTGATCATTATCAGTTTGATTGAACCGCTGCCGAGAAGTGCAATCACCATTGCTTATCCTTGAAAATATCATTGTTTGTTCCATCAACCATTTCCTCTGCAATTCTGCTTTGAATTTTTTAATGAAACTTTTTCATTTTTTCAATAGCTCTTTGATCCCTAACCTCCTACTTTTCTTTGAAAATGCTTTACTGAAGCACAACTCATCATGAAAAAAGAAAAATACAACCGTAATCCTAAAAAAGAAAAGAGATAGTCTGATATTTCCACTTCTCTTGCACTGCTCAGTGATGCCAGTAACTCAGAAACAGCACAGGACTGTGAAGTAATTTGGCTAAACAAGTAGAGGGCAAAAGTTATAACACCTAATAACAGAAACAATAATTTATCAGAAAAGAGTGTAATCTCCAAATGGCTGCTATGACTTAAAGCACCCATTGTGCACATTGCAAATGCTAAGACAGCACACAGTCTGGAAGCCACTGTTGCCTGTCCTGCAGAAAAGAGCTTGTTACTGGCGCTCACTCGTTACTCAGGCTCTGGCTGCTTTTCTCTGTTTCTGGTAATGATCTAGAAAAGATAAAGAGCAAGCTAGTTCCAGTCAAGTTGGGAGCACTGAAAACAATAAGGACACCAAAAAGAAGTTGGAAGAAGGAGTAGAGCTTCTGGAAGTCTGTCCCTGTAAAAAGGCTCTCTTGTCTTTGTTGTCTTGGTGGGAGTACCCTGGGAGCTCAACCCAGCTCATGGAAGCAAAGCAAGCAACATGAGTCTGGGAAAGTTTCTACCACAGTAACCTGATTATCACCTTTTATTCTAGAGAAAAAAAGTTCTTTGCAGCTCAGTTTAATTCCCAGGGACTCTGAATTTGAATTTATTTGGAAGCAGCACTGACAGTAGAGACAGAAAAGTAGGAATGGGGATGTGGGGGGAGGAAGCAAGGAACAAAGTTTATTTTTAGAACAATTCAGATTATTACAGTCTCTATTCTGACCATGCAAGCTCAAGGCAGCCAGACCTTTCAACACCTGCATGCCCTGGACAGCCCCTGATTTCAGTTAGGCACTTTTTGAGGGTGACAGCAAAGGAGAAAAAACTTAATATGGGCTTTGGAAGAGGTGTCTGAGTAAATAGTAACACAGATTCAGGGCTTCTGATGCTGTGTGACTTTTATTTTTACTTATTATTTTTATAACTTTTATTTTATTTATTTACCTTTTCACCTCATAGATGCACTTCAAATCAGCACTGTGATTAGTGGGCGTTATTATTGTTAATTGGATTATTACATTCCATAATTGCCATTATTTCTGCTGTATAGATTCCTGTCTACGTTAAGACTTGCTCACCTGGTAGTATTTCTAAATTTGAAACTGGTGTTAGGCCCAGGGGCAGCAGCCCCCCTGCGATGTGTGAACACGTAGGTGGCAGTGCACTCTTCAGGCACCGAGCTGAGGTGGGGCTTGCCCATACACCAGCCCCACTCCCATGAGTGGGTCTCAGTTTTCCCAGGCGCTTGCCAGCTGATGCCCATCTGCTGGCAGTGCCAGGATGGTTTCCTTGCTTGCCAGGCACCTCCCCGTGGCAGTCCATGCTCCTTCATGTTGCCAAGAAAAACAGTGTTTCACCAACTTTCTGAATTTGGTTTTATTTTTGCTCTGAGTGTCCTCAGCACACTCATTAGTTCAAGCCTTAGAATGAGCTGAAAATGAGTTACAGATGGCCGTGAGCACAATAGAATGCTGCTATTTGTTCAAGACCCTTTATGTACATCTCTCACCTAAAATGCAAAACATAGCAAGAGCTCACAAGAAACAGCCAGTATCCACTAAAAAAAAAAAAAAAGAAAGAAGAAAGAAAGAAAGAAAAATAATTAATAGAATTAGATGCATATATTTATATCTGATTTTTAGAAAACTAGTCTTGAAAGGGAAGATGCCAAGTGGAGAAACAAATCAACAAGCCGAGAGGAAAGGCTGGGTTTGCTGCTGTGTTAGCTGAGCAGCCAGCACACACTGCAACGTTCAACACTCTGGTGTCAATAATGTCTCCTTGCTTTCCTCAGCCCAACCCCTCAAACAAATCCCTGCTGCACCATGCGTCTCAGGGGTATCCAAAGGGAGGGGGGAATCCTGTCTGGCTGTGCATCAGCACTCTGAGGACCTGTCCCACCATGACCTGGACATCACCACCTCCCTCTAGAAACCTGGCTGCTGGGCTCCAGCAGCAGCATGGCATCACCAGCCACTAGCAGCAGCGCACTCGTGCACGTGGATGTAGTAACATGGCTGTGGGCAAGGCAGGATTTCCCCCAGACAGAAGGCACAGTTGCCTTTCACCGATTGGGCTTGGTAATGGTTTGTACACATCACCAACGGTAGGGTAGGGTAGGGCAGGGCAGGGCAGGGCAGGGCAGGGCAGGGCAGGGGAGGGGAGGAATAGAATAGAATAGAATAGAATAGAATAGAATAGAATAGAATAGAATAGAATAGAATAGAATAGAATAGAATAGAATAGAATAGAATAGAATAGAATAGAATAGAATAGAATAGAATAGAATAGAATAGAATAGAATAGAATAGAATAGAATAGAATAGAATAGAATAGAATAGAATAGAATAGAATAGAATAGAATAGAATAGAATAGAATAGAATAGAATAGAATAGAATAGAATAGAATAGAATAGAATAGAATAGAATAGAATAGAATAGAATAGAATAGAATAGAATAGAATAGAATAGAATAGAATAGAATAGAATAGAATAGAATAGAATAGAATAGAATAGAATAGAATAGAATAGAATAGAATAGAATAGAATAGAATAGAATAGAATAGAATAGAATAGAATAGAATAGAATAGAATAGAATAGAATAGAATAGAATAGAATAGAATAGAATAGAATAGAATAGAATAGAATAGAATAGAATAGAATAGAATAGAATAGAATAGAATAGAATAGAATAGAATAGAATAGAATAGAATAGAATAGAATAGAATAGAATAGAATAGAATAGAATAGAATAGAATAGAATAGAATAGAATAGAATAGAATAGAATAGAATAGAATAGAATAGAATAGAATAGAATAGAATAGAATAGAATAGAATAGAATAGAATAGAATAGAATAGAATAGAATAGAATAGAATAGAATAGAATAGAATAGAATAGAATAGAATAGAATAGAATAGAATAGAATAGAATAGAATAGAAGAGAATAGAATAGAATAGAATAGAATAGAATAGAATAGAATAGAATAGAATATTTCAGTTGGAAGGGACTTAACAATGATCGTCTAGTCCAATGCTGCTTCTGACAGTCCATTTTCTAGTGTCTGAACTGTCTTTTGAAGAATTCAAGGGGTTTTCTTCCTTCTGTCACCATGTCTTGCTCACAATGTCTGTTCTAAAGGTATTGGCAAGAATAATTGTTCCTGTTATCAAAGGATGGATGTAACCAAAGATTTCTCTATCCAACTTATTTTCAATGGTTGCTGTCAGAGTTTAAAGAACTATAACTAAGATCAGAGTCTAGGTGAAGCACAGGCACTTGGGTAAATTCATGTGGCAGTCCTGTGTGTGCAGAGTACTCAGTAAATACACAGGGTTCTGTTTTATGCAGCTACAGACAGTAAAGTGTAGATAGCAGCAAATAGATTTTGCAGCTTGTCTTTTCCATGACACTTTGTTAAATACATTATTGCTTCATCATCACTTGTGGTTTATTTTGGCAAGCCCACAACACTGCATTTCTCAAAGTCTTCTATACCTTAATAAATCTAAGAACATTTGGAACAGAGAAGGGAAGAAACTAGAGGCATTGTGCACAACTGGTAACAGTTTCCTGCCACGCCTGACTAACGGAGCAAAAACAAAACTCAGCTTCTGTTGGAAGAGGTCCCATCCAAGGTATAGGTTGTGTAAATTGCCCTTAAGCAAAAGAGGAAGAAGGACGCTTGCTTTGGGGAATTGTTGTGGGTTCTTTTTAAGGTTTGTTTTATTTATTTTTTTTTTTTCAACAAACAGATAGATTTTCCTATGAGGGAGGAGAGGAGGGAGTCCTGCCAGGCAGGACTGGGATACTGGTTCTGCTACTACATTTCCTGCCAGCACAGCTCTTCTGCAAGCAGAACTGAATATCCTAGTGCATACATCGTGTACATCCTCTGTGCAGAGTTTATGGGCTGCACGGGGTGTGCACTGATGTGGTGCAGTGATACAAAGGATGGGTGGTAAGACATCGTATTTGGAGATGGGGGAACTACCTCTTTACCAGTCTAAACATGACTTCAGTCAGGAAAATTCCCACCTCCTACCCCCCTTCATTTCATCATGCTTGGTTAAACAATGTCATGAAACCCAGTCACACAATTCTGCTCATTTATGTGCCAACCACTGCCTCTGCTCTACATATGTATTTCAAAGAAAAACTATTTGAGTTAAAGCGGCCAATCCTTTGTTGTTCCTTTTTTTTTTTTTTTTTTTTTTAAGAACAGAGGGGAAAATCATTTTTATTCATGCAGCAGGTTACTTTCCATTTGTTCTGGCAGCTGCTTCTTACTTCAATGCTCTTCAAATAGTACATTGGAAATCATCTTTTAAGTCTTGCAGTGTAGTATAGCTAGTGTTAATGACAGCAATTGGCAACTGTGTCCTTTTGCACAAGGTTGTCACCCTCTCTCATTAGTATCTGTAAATATTTCCTTGCCTACCAAGGCAACTTCAGTTTACCGCCACTATCAGAGCCAAATACAGCCAGAGGAATTGGTACCTTCATGTACATTTGTGACTGTTCTTTCGAAATCAGTTATGAGATCTACTTGAAAATCCAAGAAATTAAGTGGCTTCCTATAGATTTCCTTTGCTATAGTCTATCTTCTGTTCCTGTAGCAATTCATTCTTTGCTACTGAACTAAGACGTTTGCAGAAATTGCTGCTGTGCTCGTGGATGTGTAAGGTTTCTGCCTCCAGCTGTCACTCAGCAAGCAAACACTACGCCTATGAGATGTTCGCCAGCTCAGCTGTCCCATCTCAAGTACTGCTGCTGTATGCAGCTAAACCTTGAGAAACTTGTTGAATAGTGGAATAGTATAGGAAATGTATACAGGAATTGGGAGTTTCCGAAACCTTGGTGCTAGATGCTTCTCAGTGTTATGGGGGAGAAGGGGTTGCAAACTCTATTCCAGAGGGGGAGATGTAGAACATGCAATGTTAATATAAAAATAATGAAAGAAGGAAAGAAGAACCCTATTCTGTTTCTAGCCATGATGGACATATAATAACCTTATGCTATTTGCATAGCACTCCAACAGATTTCCTCATTGCCCTTCTTCTGGCACATTTCAGAATATAGCTGGAATCTGCAGACCAGAGCAATATGAAGCAGGACAATTAGAGACATTCCCACAGATTGTGTCAGCTTGGGAAGATACTGCTTTGTGATCACATCATCTTGGAGTATCAGGAGCTGAACTGTGGCAGGGAGAAGAACAGTGTTGTAGTTACATACGTAAAGTATAAAGTTTTATAAAGTCTTCAATGTATGTGCCTTGTCAGAATTTACAATAATTTAAGGTGCTTATTATTCCTCCAGGCATGGAACTCATAAATATTACTCAGTGCTATTTGTCATTGGCTTCTCTGTCATGCATAAAGTAAAATTAAATACTTATCTCTATATCATTAACATATTAAACATCAGGATTTATGGGGTTTGAGATCTTACTTGCTCTGAGAACATTAACTTCCCGATGAAAGATCTAAATGCAAATAGAAGGAATGCCAAAATACCCTGGAATAGAATGAAGGATACTGAGGTGCAAAGAAGCCCCAGGCAGAGAAATGTGCAGATTTCTTATTTCCACTTTCATGGTGGGCTAGTTTTCTTTGTTCCACATTTCTATCCACTGTCCCAATGTGCCACCTTGTTTCTTTGTAACTAGTCATCAGGTGAAGAAAATATAAGTGCATTCTTGTATGGATTACCCAAGAAAAAGTGTTCCTGTCTTAAAACGGTGCCTTGCTACTGGGAAACAGCAATATAAAAAAAAATCATAGCTGATTCTTTCCATATGAAGAAAAAATTCCCTTGGTAACTTTACTTGATTTGTTGCTATTGTTGATACTCAAGGGTTCCTGCAAACATGCATTGAATAGGGACAACTTTTAAACAAACTGTATTTATGCAGAATAACAGAAATGCTTTCTGTGCAGTTGTATAGCTCTAACTAAATCTACATGCTATTTTGCCCATCCACGTGCAGAATAATCAGCAGGTACTCACCCTATTCCCATCTCAGTAAATACAGATATATAATGTAAAAACTGAGCCACAGCTGATCAAAAAATTAAAGAAAATTAAAGAAGTACCTTCCAAGGAGTCACTTTCTTTCAAAAGCCACAGAGGGGCTGTCTCTGACAAGATAAAAGCACATACAAATTCCCAATATTCTGGAAGACAAGGAGCTACTAAATGTCTTTCAGAAGCTGGATGACAAAATTCCAAGTGTTTCTACAAGTGGTCGTCTGGTTTGCACCACGTCTCCCCTTAAGAATAATATTTCCTCGTTTGATTGGTCATTCTGTTAAGAATGATGAAGGACACAGATGTCCAGTTTTTCTCATGTGTCTGCATCTTTTCTGAAGAAACATGAATGCTATTATCCATTAAGAAATGTTTACAGCTTCTACTGTATATTTCCATTCTGTCACAACAAAATGTTCTTGGTGGAGTCTTTGAGCAAAATTTTGTTTTCAGCAACATCTGTTACTGCTATTAGAACAAGAAACACTTTCACTCCTCGTGCCATGCTGTTATAACATGGGGTATGTTTCTGCATATCTAAATTTTTTAAAAATAATCAGGACAGTTCTATTTCTTAAAAAAATGGCATTGTTATTGTGGTTTCAGTTGTGGTTTTTTGGATTGTTCCCCCCTTCCCCTCAGTGGTGATGTATGCAAATGATAAAAAATGCACAGTTTTTGTTTTGGATGAACCATGTTAGATGGCACATCTGCATTTTTTATTTGCTCTCTGAATCCATTTTCTGTGAATAAAGCCACCTAGCCAATAACTTTTTTAAAAATCCACTTTTGTTGAAGATTTTTTATATCAAACTTGATTTCAATATCAAAGACTCCCCACCTAAAACCAGTTCTGTTACTTTTTTCCTTGTATCTGCTAGCATTTTCTATAATGCACAAATACATTTTTAACTTTTTCCATTCCTGCACTTTCATGAATTAGATTAAGTTAATGGATTTATGTAAGCATTGATTTTGATCCTATGGTTTTAAATAAGGGTGGAAAGAGGTCAGACAATATAGCGCATATATATGATTTTATTCAGTGAATTAATCGTCTTGTGAGGTCAAGGTGCTTAAAAATTCATCTTGGTTTCCCATAGTGTCTGTCACTTTTCTGACAGTAGCCACAGGGTGAATTTAAGTCTACACTATTGACGCTCACCAAAGCTGTCCCTGTAAAGCATTGTGCGGTCATCTGCCAGAGGTGTTTACAGACTGGGACTAAGAAACTGGCCTCAGAAGGAGGCTGTGCACATAATGGTGACAGAAAATGGCATTTAACACAATGAAATTGCCCATGTCCATCTTGAATAGCATGAGTAAAACATAATGCAGGTGTGACTAATTCTTAATTCATGCAGATGGATGCTGCATTTTGTCATGTCCTAGGCTAACTTCAGGCATCAGAAAAGACATGTTTCTTGGATAAAGTTGAGGGTAGAGAGCAGATCTGGCACTGCTTACATGTTCTCACTATAGGTAAACATTGCAGGAAACTAAAATGAGCTACAACACCCACAGGCATGAGACCGAGGATGCCTCCAGGGCACCACCGGCAGATCCAGCTAGCACCACGCCTTAGCCTCCACTCAAATCATGAACATTCTTCTGTAAATTCCGCCCCCCCCC
>JMFS01086910.1:0-17418 GCA_000699545.1 Podiceps cristatus
GGGGGGGGGCGCTTTTTACTCACATCTAATCCACCACAGTGCTTTACCAGTCAGCCCTTGGCTTCCTTAGTAGCCTCTTGTAAAGGGACTTTGTCCAAAAACTTTCTGCATGTCTATATAAATTATGTCAACCAGTTCTCCTTTATTCACTAGTTTGTTGACCTGTTCCCAAGTGTCTGTTATAGAGACATGAATTTCCTTTACAGGAGCTGCACTGGTTCATCTGTATCATATCAAGCAGTTGTTACAGAATTCTTTTTTAAATAATCTCTTCATTCAGCCTGCCCAGTGCTTAATTAAGCCTTGCTGATTTGCAATATGCAGGATGAACATTTCCAAAGAGGCAGACTTTGCAGGCTTCCTATGGAGCAGCTGATTTGAGCAGGATTATCAGGGGTTTTTTTTCAATAGCTCAGTCATGTCTTTCACAAATCACAGGTATGCGCTTTTTGGTCCTTGTAACTTCTTGCTCTTTTACTGTTTGTATCACGGCAGCAGATAGGAGCCATAAACCAGGCCTCCATGGTGTACAATGCTGCACAAAAGCAAACTAAAAGATACCATCCATCTCAAACCACCATCCCCATCTCAGTGCTTCCTTCTCTGTTGCTGCATTGCGTCTGCCCCTATCCACTGTCATAAGAGTTAATAGGTAGGGTTTTGGCTTTTATTTGTCTGCAATATTGTTATTTTCCTTAAGTGTTCTTCTAACTTTCTTCAAGTATTTCCTTTGCAGTCCCACTGTTTCTAGCAAATCAATAAATTTTCTGCAAGTTGTTTGCATCTTTATGCTCTCTTCAAATTCCCCATTAGCCTGCCTAATTTCCATCTTGTATTTTAGCCAGTATTGTTTATATCTTATTCTGCTAACATCACTAGGGTTGTTTTTCCATTTTCTCGTGATATTTGTACTGTGAAAAGCGCAGTCTGACGAGATTATTATCCCTCTTTAAACTACTGCTGAAGTATAAGGCATGAATGGCTGATGACATTGACACTACATTCAAATCGTCTAGCACAATCCATTGCAGCGAGATGTTATAAAAGTGCAAAGTAACAGTAAAAATTTGTGGATCATTATTAATTAGATCAGGCCTCCCTTTATCAGATAACCTGTAGGAGTCAGATTTCTTCCATCTTGGAGCCAGAATAACAGCAGTAACCCTAGGGTTAAAGCTTTCTCCAGGTCTAGTGAGCACCACGATAAGGCTTCAGCATATCCTTATATCATTTTATGCAAGCCAGACAAGGTGATTTATAAGTTATTCTCCCTGAGCTTTAATTAATTTCACTTAGAACATTTTCATGGTTGTACAATAAATGTTTAAATTAAGACATTTCCCTGCTCCCCACCCTGCCATGGAATGGAACTGAATATTAACTGGTTATTGGGTGCCATTCATGGCCTGTGCAATTACAGATAAGAACATCGATCTGGCAGGAAAACAAATTGGCTCTTAAAAGAGGGTGGTTTGGATCTGACAGGTTAAGATGATTAGGCATCTCTCTAATGGATTCTGCATATTACTCCTGGATACTGCAGGAAGCAGACCCTCCACCCCACTCCTGTGTACCAGAAAATCACCTGCCCTCATGCAGGAAACCCAACTTGCAAATTACCTACTAGGTTTCAGGTCACTTGTTTGCTCCCTAAATTAACCTTCTTGGTTACCCTGTTGCGACAGAGGTTTATAGTACTGGGTAGATACAGCAATCTTTTAAGGGAAATTTAGAGCAAGTGACGCTAATGGCTGATGTAAAGCGTGTCCCATGCCACATGGACATTTTAATCTGGTTGCATTCTCAAGAAAAGTGAGTGCTTTGCAACAACACTTAGGGACACAAAGAGACAGGACTGATAGGGGTCTGGAGGATCTGTCACTATCTTAGGATTTACAGGAGGACATCGCTGCAGCTGTGAGAGAGAGAACTCAGAAGTACTACACTTTCTCTATCTCTTCCTTGGCCTACAGCAAATCATGTAGCCTTTCTTTGTCCCATTTGTCTTCAGGGAGCAATAAGTCACAGGAGTGGCAGGTATTTACTAGGAAAGATAGAGACTGTCAAGAAAATCGGAGTTTTATGAAAACTGCTATCTTGCAAAAATCAAAGTATTTTGCAGGGCGGTTTTGGGGTTTCTGCAGATGTGATATAACCCAGGAAACCTTCTCTGATTTCCAAGTATAACCCCGGAGAGCTGCTAAAAACTGACTCCGGCTGGAGAAACCCACCAGTAAAGCTGACCCAGCAGATTGCCTTAAATCTGGGGCCTCTGGGTTTTTAAAGCAGTAAAACATGGAGCTGCCCTTGGGATTGATTCCAAATAAGGGAGGACCCTAGATTCTGGGATTTTTATTCCGTAATAAAGTATGAAATTGCCGAAATACTAAAAACTTCTGGGGACCTGAATTACCATCCTCCTCTCAGATCATAATGAAAAAATCAAGTGTGTGCATATATATAGTCTGGAAAAGTGAGATTCTGCAGCTTAAACAAAAAAAAACCCACAAAAACAAAAAAAAAAAAAAAAACCAAGAAACTTTTACCTTGTCAGAGAAACTCTGTAATGTACAAGCTCAAGTACAGCCACCAGCAGCTGTACCTTTGGCAGCCATACCAAGGCATTGTTCTAGTTACTCAGAAGTATTTGGATTTAACCAGACTAAACTATACCCAGACTGAGTTTGCACTGGCCAAAGACATGACCACAACAAAGATTGGCCCGAAAATACCCAATCTATAGTTCTGCGCAACTCCTGGGTAGGACAATCAATTCTATGCATTTCTTGTCTTCAGAAAGGTCACTAGTCATGTTATTAATGTGCTACAAATACAGGCTACAGATTTCCTTTGCAATTGCTGGCTGGTGTAGTTTTCAATTTTCCCAGAGAGATGTCTTCTCACTGGTAAATATTCTGTCATGGAGGTAGGACCCTTTTACTTTAAAGGCTTGGGAAATTAAATAAAAATCACCCTCGACATCTTAGCAATATTATTTACAAAACCCAAGAATGGTGCTTACATACAGATATCTTAGTGGTGGTGCTGGTGGTGCTGATAGTATCAAGGGTGCCACTTCACCCTGGACAGAATTATACACACAGATGGTTGTCTATCAAGGATAAATTTGGCCTACACTAGCAATTATATCATGTGGAGAACTGAGTTTCTTGATCACGACACTGGGCTTTAATTTGGTAACCCAGTCTCATACAGGAAGGTGTCCTGTTCCCAGCTAACTGACATTATCATTGCTATGCTTTCTCTCTGCCCACCCACCCACCTCTCTCCAGTCTCCATTGCATTAGCAATGCAGTCAGCAGAAATGTTGCTATTTTGATTTTGATGATATTCATAATGAAGCATGACTCGTCAGAGGGGAACATGAATTCCCATGTCACCAGATATCCAGCAATCTCACTACAGTACATTAGGAATCAAACTCCTCATGGGGAGAAACTTCATGGAGAAAAACAAAACAAATCAGAAATCAAATATCACAAAAATTGCTATTTTCTATTGTTTGAAATTCAGAACTAGGTGTAAACCATTTCATGTTATTTGCAAAGTGACTTGCTAGATTTTCATCAAGTATTAGCTTCTCCTATAGAGTAAAAAATACAAAGGGTTTGAATTTTTTTCCCCACATTCATATTTTTTAAATGAGAAATGCATTTAATCTTTTCTGTTCAGGAAAGCAATAGGAAGATGAAAAAGAATGAGGAAATATGAAAAATAATTATTCTCCATCCCTTGTCTCATTCTATGACCAAGCTTGTTCAGTTTTGAAAAACCTAATGAAGTTGTGGAGACAAGGAGGTTCTGATTTTAACTCCAGATTCCTCCCCTGTGTTGTAGACCATCTGTAGCTACAATGAAAGACATTTTCCACTCAGTTAATCCAGAGACTAAACCTTCCAAAACTCTCTACATGTTTTATGTTAAGAATACATTGTGAGATCCTGTTATCAGTGCAGCTTGAGATACTGCAGTGACATAAAATCTTGCAGATAATACAAGCTGAACTGCATTCAGAAAGCACCTGATAAAACCAGCAGAAATTCAGAAAATCCACTGTTTTAACTGAATGACCTTCTTGTCCCTCCCCAAATCTATGCCTAGTTCTTGACTTTTTATGAGCAGCTTGGCTTTAGACTTGATCCAAAGCCCTTGAAATCATTCAAAAGATTCCCATCGACCTCAGCAAGCCTAACATCAATCCTGAAAACTACAAAGGAGCTGTTGCATCTTTAAAATACAAAGATGAAGATCTGTGCCAAAACCATTTCTCATTTCCTAGGTACAGCTGCCACTTGTCCCTTGGTATTTCTATGATGCTCTGGAAACTGACTGCAGCATTTGACCATAAATCCCTATCTTGTCCTCAGTGGTAAACTCATATTTAATCAGTATCTGATTTTGCTCCAGTAAAACCAGTGGCAGATTTGCCAAAGAGGTAAATGGGAGGAGGACCAAACCCTTAATGAACACCATTTGGTCAGTCTTTTGACTTAGCAATGCAGCATGTGCCACTCCAAATAAATGGTTGCTCATTCTATAGCAAAACATACAAAGTAGTTTTAGCACAGAATAATCACAAGGAAAGACAGTTTATATATTCTAGCAGTGAAATGTGATCATGATAAAAATCACAAATGGATCCAAAAGGAGTTGTGGCAGTTTAAGCCAGATTCATTAAAAGGCATGGACAATATCACAATTTTGGGATTGTGCTGAGCTGGGCTTTAACTGTGTAAATCACCCCATAGGGCTACACCAGCTGAGGGTCTCAGCGCTTCACTGCAGTGTGGACACAGAATTCAAAAGACTCACTTGAGTACACCGTGACATCAGTCGGGACACCCTCTGATGGGTATCACCTGTGCAGAGCTTCCTCACAGCACTTGCACAACTCCAGCATTGCTGCCAGGAGCATAGTTATTCCTTCACTAGATTAAGTTCAAATTGGGCCTGATAGTTACTTTTTTTTTTTTTTTTTTTTTTTTTTTTTTTTGATTGTGTCTCCTTTTTTTTTTTTTTTTTTTTTTTTTTTTAATTGAGCTGGTCTATTTATATAAGTAGATTCAGTATTTGCAAAAGCAGGCCTATTGATCAAACCTGACCTATTTTCTTGGTCCACCCACCAATAATGTACCATGTAGCAGCAGCACAAGCTTACACCACCCTGCTCCTTCAATATCCCTCATTTGCTCCAGCAATGACAAGATACATGTTCAGTGTTTGAGGCCTGTTCAGTCATTGATCTTATTAATAAAATTGTCAATGGGAATAGATGGGTAAATGATTATCAATTGCAGAGCCAGCTTTTGTAACACACACAGCCTAGACTGTGCTTTCAGAACTGAAAGCAGCAACTCATTTTTCATAGGCCATAGAGCAGCCAGCCAGTGATAGCCCCCTTTTGTTACTATTCTGCATATTCAAATGAAGACTGTAGAAATTAGATGTAGTAATTGCATTTGTCTAGAGATCCCTGCACTGCTTAACCCTGTAGTACTTGAACATTTCAGAAGAGTTTAAAAAAACTACCCCCAACCTCTTGATGAAGAAAAAGATGATTAACTTACATTCATAGAATTGGGCACAAACACACCAAGAGAGTAAATAATACCACACAAAAGCCAGGGAGAGACTTCAGATCTCCTAAAACACAAGCTACATTTTTAACGTTTTGCTCCTTATTCCATCCAACATCCTTTTTTAATGGTAATCATTGAGAAAAAACAAGGCAGTTCAGTGGAAAAGCTGTGCAGCTTCAGCCCTGTTCCAGGCCCTGTGGTCATCCAAGCCTTCTTTAATATATTTTTTTATTGAAAACCAGCACCCATATTCTGAAGAATTGAAGTCAACATTCTGTGTAACCCTCTTTCTTCCAAAATAATATTGCAGAAATTCGGTATTTATCAGAAGAGATTAATTGAATCCCAACAGTACAGTACATCAAATGAAGGAACAGGGCCCCTATTTATCTCTTAAAGTTCTGAAAATGAAAAACATCTAATCGCTAGTTCCCTTTGATGAATGCCTCATTGTTTGCCTGTACGGAGAGGCATTTCATATGGCACTGGCAATACAGTGTTACTGGGGATGGGAGGGTTGCAAGATTGCTTTGAGAATTTAAGTATAGTTACATTTATGTCCAGGCAGAATGCATACGTTTCCATGGTACAGTATTCCCCTCCCCCCCCCAAAAAATCCCAAGGAAGAAAAAATTGTTCCTAAGGCGGAGCAAGCGGAAACTAATACAATTAAATACTTTGCTTTGCCTGCCAAGGACATTTGACTGCTACTGTGCTACATCAGGTATGTAATGAAAGGCAAATGACAACGAATCTTAATGTGGTGGGGAGCTTGGGTAACTGTAGTTTTATGTCAGGGATAGCTTGCTAGAGAAAAGCTGCATTGTATCTAGGATTAGCAGAACTGCAGGATTTCATTAATGACCGAACAGCTTTTTAGCAAAACAAAGATAGTTAGGGAATAAAAAGAGAACATGACTAGAATGTGTATCACTAATTGGAAATGAATATTATCTTCACTTTGTCAGGGAAGAGGCACCAAGGTGTTCTATATTGTTATCTGGAGAATGTCAATTTGTACAAGTTTTCCCCAGATTGGGGTGCTGGACTATGAGGCAGCAACAGTTGGAAATGACTGGGTTTAAACAGACACATCTAACAGGAAACATACTGGAGTCAGATGGTAAAGGGGTTCCCATCCTGCCAGCAGTGGAGATTGCAGATCTCTCATTGCCCTGAACCAAGGAGAAAGGGACAACCTCAGCAGGTTTCAGACACAGACTGGATATCTGCCTTTTAAAAAAAACCATTCCTCTCTTTTCAAACCATAAATTATATTTGTAAAGTGGAGTGGCCTTTCAGATCAGAAAAGTAGACTTCCTCTTGGACAGCTACATGTTTTTCAGAGTCATCAGCAACACTTTCTCACAGACAGCTTCACTTCCAGTAGGTCATCATTTTCACTTGCAAAACAAACTTCACTGGAAAACTACAACTCTTATTCTACATGTATAGTACCTTGCAAAGTCTATTAAAACCAGCAGGAAAACACTGCTCATTTGGTACTGAGCTTTGTATTGGCCTACATTTCTCAGTCTTTAATTCAGTCTGCTGCCACTGAATTCTGAGCTGCTTTTTTTTAAAAAAACAAAACAAAACAAAACAACAACAACTACTAAACAAAACCAAACCAAAAACCTACAGAACATACAAGAGGTCTATGGTCATATCCAGCAACTGTTTACTCAGGACAGTGAGAACAATAAATAGGGAAGAATAACAAAAGCCCCTTTTTTTGCAAAACCTGAAATTATTAATGGGACAGATCCTCCTTCTACACTATGCTCCCTTTGCAGGGCTTGGGGGTGTGAAATTTACACCCACTCAAATGCTTTTCTACATGGTCAAAGTGGTGTAAAATAGCTCAAGTCAAACGACAATTAAGCTTATTACTTGAGACAGCTTATTTTTTTTTTTTAACTGCTTGCCCTTGACCACTAGGCATGAGCAAGGGGGGAGGGAGAGAGGGAGGGAGGGAAGAGACTCCTTAAGACAATTTTGAAACAGTCCAGTACTTTCCTGATCATTTTGCAAAGTTGAAATATGATTACAACCTTTTTGCATACAGAAAGAACCCATTTAAATGAAAAATTAGCTGCCTTAACAGGTCAAGCACATAGTTACATTAATGTTGTGTAGAACAATAAATCAACTTCGATCTCCAATTGAAAAAATGCTAATTTAGTTCAGTGATTCACTGATTGTACTTCCCGTGCGCCCCAGCGATAGAAATCTTTTCTTTTTATTTAATGCGAGACAGTGATTTGACGGCCCTCCTAATGGTGCTTGCAGACTATCAGCATTTCAGTGGAATTCTGATCATGGTTTTAATATTCCATGCAGCTTTGCCCCCTCTGATTTCATGCTGAAACATTAACAAGAGCTGACACTGGAGATTAGAAGCAGACAGCTGGAATGCCAGGTCTTTGTTGCAGCATGGACATGAGCCAACATCGTTCAACCGCAGCCAAGAGGGACCTGGGAAAGTCTTCTTAAGAAGGGGAGGTAGAAAGGGGGAGACAAGGTAGTTTACTGAAGGGCATATACAAGTAGATAATTGCAGAGTCCTTTCATCTCTTAAGGCCAAATTCTAATCAATCCTGGTTTATTAAGGGGAAAGAGGGTCATTAAAGGTAAATTTTGCACTAAAAAAAAATCACCATTTAAACTCAGCAAGCATAAAAGTTTGCATAGAAAGCAACTGCATGTCCACAGCCACCTCTAATTTGTCTGCCTAACAATTGTGATTATTTGCAGTGCTTCTATTTAAAAATGCAGTGCCAGTCTCCTTTAAAAAAAAAAAAAAAAAAAAAAGGAAGAACTTAGTTCCAGGTGAATAAATTGAGAAATAAAACTGGATTTATGTGCTGGTGCAGTGTGTGAACTGTAAATTCCCAGGCAAAAAGGAGGAGGTAGTATAACATAACATTCTTGTGTCTAATAAATTGTTTCCTGAGACCAGAAACCTAAAAAAGATACATAATTTCATCCAAACCATGGAGCAACTCTTATTCTTCACACATTCTTCAAAGAGAAACTTAGGAAGGTGACAAGGGATGCTCTATGGCAAAGCTGCGTGGGTTTTTGTGGGCTATTTTTTGTTAGTTTGGGTTGGGGTTTTTCTTTTAAATAAGAACTTCCAAAGTGTAAAAGTTGTAGAAGACAAACAGTGCAAGTATTCAGGCAGACCCTGGCTATGATAAATTCAAAATATTAAGCCAAGAAAGAAATTTCAAATGAAGGCAGGACTGGGGGAGGCTTCTGGGGAAGAAGCTTGTCACTGAAAATTATATACCTGGAAAAGTGTGGTAGACCAAGGAGCAGAGGCTCCCTCAGGCTGGGCTTGAGCAAGTGGTTTATCCTGTCTTGACCAGACATGTAACCCTGGGCAAGTCACTTAATTTCTGCATCGCCCCTTCAAGCTTTTCTCTCTTGAGTGCATGAACTTCTTATTTTCTACAGTGAGCCTTGATGGCTTGGCTTCTCTCAGCTCGAGCGCACAATAATACTGATTATTTCCCAAAACAACATTCTCTCTCTCGCTACAGTTACCAGTTATTGCAAAACTGAGGCAGCTCACCCACCATGCTCAGTGCTACCCAAACACATAGGAGCCTGCAGTCTGAGAAGCAGGAACAGATGAAGGAGGGCGAGATGCAGATGAAGAGCCCAGTCCCAGTCCTGCAGGAGCTCCTGCCAGAGGGCAAACACGTCCAGACACAGGCCCTCTCGACTCAAGTGACTTTTGTTCCAGGAGAGGGGTTCATCAGCATGGGGATCTTTACAGAGTGGGGGCTGGAGTGATTAATGTGATGACTGGCCTTTTATTTACTTATTTAATAATTCCCATCTGCACCTCTCACCAGCCATTCCTAGTTCCCTTCCTTTTCAATCTTAAGGAGACGCAGAATAATAAACAAAGAGCAAATATTTGCACTAATAATCAAAAGGTGATCTACAGACTCAAAATATTAGTAAAGAGTATGTGAATGGAAGGCGTTCCATTTAGTACATTTCCCTTATACATTTCTTTCCACCAAAGGCATAAACCTGCTTCCTGAAAATGATTTACAATTACCTTCTGCCTCCTTTGATTTCTGCATAAGCCTGGAACAGCTCTCTCAGCTCCATAGAATCAGCCCAGATTTACAAATCCCATTGTTAATTATTAATTCTAATAAAAGCACCTATTAGGTCAGTAATACAAGCACAATTGGGTCTGCTGAACAGACAGGTAAACTAAGGCACAGAGAGGAGTAAGAGCAGCCTCACCAGCAAGAATGCTGCTCATGCACCAGTGACTATCTAGTAAAGGTGAGGTGATGCAGAAGGTCCAAGATCAATGTGAGACCAGTTTCCAGGTCAGGAAGAGCAGGACACCTACACACAGCAAAGCTTAAGTGACTTCAGGGGCCCACATCGGAGTCTAGATTGAGCTGTGGGGGCAGTGGGCAGCAGGCTGGAGACCACAGGTGAGGCAGGGCAAGGCCATTAACACCTCCTGGTGCTCTGGAGCCCCTGACCAATTGCAGGAGGCAGTTTATTGACCTTAATGAGTAAGGAGTTTCTTCCCCTGGCTGATCTCCCTCACTTAAAAAAAAAAAAAAAAAATAAGTGCACTTCATTTCCATTTCGAATTTGCCTGGCTTGGTAACAGGCTTTTGTGCTTATCTCTAGTAGATTATATGGCCTTTCGGTATCTAACATTTTCTTCTCATGAATGTGCCAGTGGAGTGCCAGCATGGAGTAATCATCTCTCTCTATTCTTTTTCCTAAATAAACAGCTCTTTCAGTCTGTCACTGAGAGACACTGCCTTTATCCCTTGAACTACTTCTGTGGCTCTTTATAACACCAATGTTCATATCAGAATTATATACAGCGCCGAGTCCTGTAATGATGTTGTGCAAGGGTGGAAATACCCTTCCTCTTGCTACACCCTGCCTTCACATCTGCCTCTTTGAAGGACTGCATGAGACCGTTAGCCAGAACCGCATGTGACTGCCGGCACTGAAGCGGTGTCCTGCCTGACCCCCTCAGCCTTCTCAAGTTCCTGCCCAGAGTTTTGCACCCCTTTTGGAGGGCTGCTTTGCACTCCTAACTCCGATGGAAAGTTAGTGTTGCACTGTCACCTCTGGGCTGTGGATTAGGTCCATAGTCCCTGAGTAGGGACAGGGATAAACTAGAAACCTGTCAGCACAGACACATTTTTCTATGCCAGCAGGAGCCTATTTCATGCCAACAGAAATAGTTCCTAGCACTCTAGACCGTCCTGTTACACCTGAATTTCCCAGTCCAGTTCTGGCAAAGAAGCTCCATTTCTTGCTTCCCTGTAGGACCCTTCTATGTCTTCCTTCCCTGCGTTATCAATTCCCCAGCCTCTGAATACTCCCTGCACTGTCCAGGCCCCTGTTTTGGGATCTTCTGGGGAAATGTTTTGCTATGCAAGTGCTAAACATTGTCATTGTCGTAGTGCTTCCTGTTGTATCTACTTGCCTTTTGTTAATTGATTTGTTCTTGTCCAGACATGAGCTCGTTACAAGGAGTGCTAAGGCTCAGCATCATTTACTTCATAGCTAAGTCAATCTGTGACCCAAGTGGTAGGGCTCCAGATTGGATAAGGAACAAGTTCTTGCAGTTGTAAATGGCTTGGAAAGAGAAAATAAAAACTGAACTAGGTAATGAACGGAAATGGAATGGCCATCATCGAATCCACGAATACCATTGACCTTTCTCAGATTTACATCATTATCTAAAGTTCACCGGAGACCTTCCATGCTTGTTATCATTATCCCTCATTAGAAGTCACTCTAGAAACATTAACAAGCTTCTGAAATGCTTGGCTAATTGCTTTAATAAGGCAATATCAATACTAAGAGATAGTTCCCATGATTAGATATAAGGCGGGGGCCCTTCAGGCTACGTCTTCTTGGGTTTTACATGCTGTGTTGGGGGGCCTAAGGGAGAAAACAAAAAGACTTTGCTTTCAGAGTAAAGCACTCACACTGGACATAAAATGCTCTGATGTTGCAGATTGCAGCTATATTTTAAATATCTGGGGCTACACCATTCAAGTCAATAGAGGATATGAACATTGTCTGGAAGATGACTGCATGGTTCTTCATCTAGAAATGCTTTAGCATGTGTAAGCAATCCAAATTTAGAATGGGAAGGTCGGTGAGCTTCCAAAGCAAGCCATTTCTTGCAAAATTTTACAAAATAGATAAAATACATGCATATATTTCTTTGGGCTTGATCCTCAGCTGGCACAAACTATTGTAGCTCAGTTTTACTCCAGTAGAACTTCCTCGATTCATACCAGGTAAGCATCTGGCCTGCAATGAGCCCTAAAATCTTGCACTAACAGTTTCTTTAAAAGATGGAGTAAATTAGTTGTGAACAAAGGTGGTCCACATGTGCAAACACATATATGTCAGCAGAGGCACATCAAACTGTTGTCAGCCCTGGAATCACTTAGCAGTCATGCTCAGAGCCAACGAATAAGCTAAAACACAGAATCTGAAAGACATCATTCCCAATAGTCAGTGCTGGAAGTAAGCAGATGAGCCAGGAGAAGATTCCTCCTGCAGTCTGCTGCTATCACACTGGGTTGTATGAGGGAAGATACTGCGCTTCCCATGAGCTGTCAGTCCAGCTCCTTTCACCTGTACTGAGCTTAGACACAAAAAATTTGTAGCAAATATTTCTTTCTGTATGCCTCACTCCCACTCTCCTCAGTTTGCGTCTCTAATTTCCATTAATGCTCACAGGGTGTTTCCAGGGGAGGGCACAGTCCTTCAGAACATACTGTCACTATGAGAATGAGCCATATCTCTGCTACCTGTCACCTATTCTGTCTTCTAAAATGGAAGGATGAAACAGGTACCATGAACCAGTGCACCTACATTATTTGTCTGCAAACTCCGCATCATCTCTCATTTGATGATTTGCATTTAATGCACAAACTTGGAATCATTTTAAATGGGGAAAAAATGAAAAAAATACGCATACAACAAACATCAATACATATTTTATGAGGTTCGATAGCTCTAAATTTACTCAGATCGATCTCAGCAGAGAAAGGCTGACTGTTCAAAGTTACAGTAACTTGAGTAAGATTGCATGAGGATGCACAAATACACTTTCTGTGGACTAGGAAAGGCTTGGGCCTCAGACTGCTCCCAGCTCTGTTGTGAACTTCTGGAACTGTGAACAAAAGCAAAGAGTCCAAGTCTAAAATAACGTACGGCTTTTCTTCTGTGGAACCATGACTAAGCTTAAAAGGCCTCATGAGTCTTTCTGCCAGTGTCAGTTAACTTGTCAATCTGAGTCCCCAGCTTTGGAAAGGATATCTGCATCAGCTTACGGGGGATCTTGAAAAGCCAATAATTATTTAGAAGTATAAAAACCAAGAAAAAAAATCAAAAGAAAGCAAAAGAAAGGAGTCAATGGGACTTATTTTTCTTTTCTTTTAGTCATCTTTATGGGCTCAAATTAATCTCTAGCTTCTGATGATGATCTTCTACAGTTCAATATTAATGTCTTTTACAGTCTTAGAAATAGAGGCACAGAATGGCAGAAGTGACTAGTCCAGAGCCTCATCATGAGTCAGAACATTAATGAATGCCTGAAATATTAATATCAGTCCCCTTCATCAGCAATGGGGAATCACTGCCCACTAATAAAACCAGGCAGAAGAAATACCTTTTTTTTCCCTTTTGATATTCTCTACTTCTCATAACAAGCCTTGTGCACTTTGTTTTCTCTCTAAAACAGGCCAGGGCTGGGATTGCCATGAACAAGCACCTTACATACAACCGAGTACATCATCAGGTCATTGATTTACCTGAAACTATTAAGTTAAGCAATGCTACAATGCTACAGTGAGAAGCAGCGTTATGGAAAGGAAAAAAAGTGATCTGGGGAGCTGATGTGTCTCTCCAGGAAAGCAAGCACAACTGTGGACTCGGGCAAGGGGTCTACACAGGGAGAGCAAGACAAGAGCCATGGGCATTTTTGGGCACGAGTAGGGGCATGAAGACACTCAGGGACAGGGGCCTCTTGCGGCAAGGCATCCCACAGGAACTGCATAAAGAGCTATTTTTGCAAAAGCATTCAATTTGGCGTTGCAGTCAGTTTTTGCTAAGGATCCTACTTTCAATATTAAAAATAACAGTAGAAGTGAACCAGTGCATATGAGAAAGCAGGGTGGAGAACGCACAATCAGCTCACATTCCTCTCACTTCTGTATGCATCATGTTATTAACTCAAATGGCATAACCCTGTCTTTTGTGAGAGAAAGGAGAGCAGAATAAGGCTGCTGTTAGAGAGTAATATAGATAGAGCAACCCCACCTATTTAATGTCAGCAATGAGCCTGCATCATTATGGGGACAAAACTACCTTATTTCAGAAAATGAAGATTTAAGAGCTGAATATTTACGTTTACTGTTTTATATCCTCCTTCGGGGATTGGTACTAAAATGAGATACTTCTCTGAAAAGTATCAAAGAAGATGAGATACCTCCAGGATAGACATTGGCACTTCTAGAAATTATTACAAAACGGTGACAAGCTGAACATCAGCTTTGCTTGGTAGCTCTCACTACTGATCGTTCCCACAGGCATCGACAGACGCGTGTGCAGTCCTGCAGGACCAAGCTGTCCCCAGGGTTCTAGCTAGCAGAAAGACACTTCTCCACTCTCGGTGGGACAAAACCTTCAGCTTTTTCAGCAACAGTGACAACTTCTGCAATTAGTTCTGTGTTTTCCGAGACACAAGACTGCAGCACATATAAAATAGAAACAATAGGGCCCTCCCAAAATAGACTGGATTTCATAACAAACTAAATACTGAGCTATTGTCAAAGAGTGCTATTGTATAGGGCCATGGCAGAACATTTGGCTCCAATACTCAGTAGGGAGGGCCATGCCTATTGCATTATAAAAAATGCTATGGCATCAGTTTTCACTTTGTGATGGTGTTTACTTGGCAGATAATAGCAGATAATTCCTCCAGCCATTCTGACAGCTTCAGCTGACCACCATATCCAAGTTCAGGTTTCTATACTAATGAAGAGAGGATTTTTTTTCCTTTTTGTTTTTATTTGTCAAATCTCTGTCAGCAATTTTAGGGGAAAAAGAAGCCGTAAATAAGATCATGGGCTGAGGGCAATTCTTAATATTGATGAACTTAAAAAAAATAGAAAGGAAGCTGGCATTTAAAAATGCAATAAAAAAGATAAAGTCTTTGTTTGTTTGTGTGGCAGGAGACTCTCTATTAATAGCTTCATTTCAGCTTCTACATTTTATATTAGCATTCTTGAGATCAAGTGGTCATAAGACAATTAGTCAGCCCTGGACAACATACTGCTTTGAATTCAGCCTGGCAGTAGGTATTTTAAAGATACACTTGGAGGAAGTGCATCACTTTTAAGGGAAGTCTGCTGAAATGAGATGAACTCTGAGGATAAGGTGCTGCTGAATATGATTATACACAAAAATGATGGCTTCCACTGGCAAAAGACAGAAACCTCGAACCACGTCCAAAGCCAGTTGAAGTCTATCAAAAGACTCAGCAACCACTGATTTTAGTGACTTTGGGATTAATCCCTATGTTTGCAAATTACCAGAAGCAAAAGAACATAATTTTACCTCCCCAATAATCCTAAACCTTGCTTGCAACAATTTAAGAAAACAAAAAAATCTTCAAGACCTTTTATTTTTTTTCTGGATCATCACAACCCATGGTCCATGAAGTGATTTATTCTATTGCAGATCTTGTTTGGAAGCTAAACAGTTACCAAACTATTTAAACTATTGTGTTGGGGAGGATCAAACCAGCATTTTTGTTCATCAATTCAGATTAAAAATTTAATTTCATGGTACAATGAACCCATACAGAGTTATATCTATTAAGGTCACCTATTTCTTGTACTTCAGCTTACTTTAGGTATTGATGACTGCAAAAATTCTTTAGAAGATAAGAATCACAGCTTCAGACTTCTCAGCTCTCACAGTTTTGATGTTAGACACAATTTTCCTGACTCTCAAATACCTTGGACTTTTATGTTTTCAAGTTGGGGGGTGGGAGGGGGAAGAAAACTCACTCACACTCTATTGCTGCCTGGAATTTTTAAATAACGGAGATCTGGTTTTAATTGAGGCTTTCATTGTTTGAAAAGGAGCTACAAGTATTTCTAAACTAAAATATTTGCATAGTTCCTTGCTCTCTTTCCTAAATCCTGAAAGGTGCTGGATGTCTCACTCAACTGTCCCTTCTAGAGAACACAATTACTATCCTGTTGCTGTAATAGAAAAGATTTGAAGAAAGGTCTTCTGAATACATATTTAACATCTAAATGTTTTCCTTGCTGTCCTTGGGCCAAGTCCTTATTCGATTGTTGCTCAAACAAAACTCCCATTCATGTCAAAGCAAGCCAGCCTTTCATTAGCTCAGGAATTTAGCAAATTTGTGGTTAGTGCATCCAAAAATTGGTAGCATTTAATTGATCAAATAAAATAATTTTTAAAGGGGATTTTCACCACTGAAACAAAGATGTGTGGCCATTTGGAAACACTTCAGAATAAACTCACTGGTTTAGCCATTTTTTTTCTTTTTTTTTTTTTTTTTTTTTTTTTTTTTTTTTTTTTTAAATCTTTGACTCTTCAGTGCTTATTCCTGGGTACTGTCAAACACACTGTGTGGGAGGAGCATTATTGTCCCAGTGATCTGTGACTTGGGAGGTGATTTTTCAATACAGCTGTCCCAGACTTATAGAGGGCCTTGAAGAACAGGTCCTTGCAGTGTTCTGACAGTGAAATGGAATCAAGCATAGGACAGTGTGTTTTTGGAGGCAGATATTACTATCATCTTTGCTCTGTGCCATAGAGTACAAAGTAACTTACATCACCTGCCTACAAATTTGTCCTTAACTCCCGATTTCATTGGGATCTAGTTTTCTAGTTTTGCATATCCCAGAACAGGAGCTCAGCCTGCTCAAGCAGAATTTGCTCAACAAATCAATACTGTTTTATTCTCCTTGTTACCCTTTAGATGTGAACAAATACTTGATTCAACTATTTTTTCCAATAATTTTCCATGGGCTGGCGCTGAAATGACTAGTCTGTGATTCTCCACTTCCTGGACTTCACACCTCCCCTTCACAGCTTTTTTTTTTGGAGCTAAGCATCATGCACATCCTTTCAGAGTTGTTTCTTTCCTCATCCTCCACATACTCTCAGAGACAGCTGTTAACAGTACAGAGATGGCATCCAGCAGTCTGTCACTCATAGAGGGTGAAGTTCATCAGGCCAATCACATTTCAGACATCTAACTTTCCAATATCATCCAAAAACAAACAAAAAGAGGCACTACATTCAGATTTTTCACCATCCCGCAGCATCATCGCTCTTCCTTCACGGCACAGAAGATCAGCTTTTCCCTGGGTCTTCCTCATTTTTAATGAGTTTATAGTCAAAAGTTGAGTTGTTTTTAACTGCAAACAGTTCCTTGAAATTAAAGAGAAATCAAAGGATTACATGACTAGACAGTCAGAAGTACCTTAGTTGCTCAGCAGCAAGTGGAGCAGAGAAATCAAGCAATGGACAGGAAAGGACTAGTCCAGGCAGGGTTACCCTCAGTTACCAGGGTCTGAAACGCTGAAGCTTTCATCTATGGGCTGATCAGCATCTCTGAACTGAGTTTGTCAGTTATCAGCAGTGGAAATGGAAAGTAAGAATAACCTAGTCTAAAGCCCACTTTGAATAATGCCCTGAGTCTGCAAATTGGCAGAAACAACTGACATCGGGGGGGTGGGGG
>KL276620.1:8295-19638 GCA_000699545.1 Podiceps cristatus
GAGGCAGGTAGTGAGGAGGTGTCCAGGGGAAATGTCTTAGGAACAGGGAAAGAATTTAATTTAGTTATCTTACCATATTTTTTTAAAAAAAGAAGCTTCAAATAAAAAATAAAAAAAGTTACTTTTTTACTTTTCATAGTAGGTTTTTGTTTTGTTTTGTTTTGTTTTGTTTTGTTTTGTTTTGTTTTGTTTTGTTGTACATAAGCATGGAAAAAGACTGTTATGGAGAATTTCAGATCACCCTTTCTTTAAAAGTTTTTGCTTAAAGATAGTGGAAATTCATTTACATTTTCTGTGAATTGCTCTCCTTTGAGTTTTTTTTTTTTTTTGTTTTGTTTTCATGATATAAGAAGTCGCTGCCATTCAAGGACCTGATTTTGCAAGAAATTTGAATATGAACGTGGTAGTGTTTTATCATCTGATTTTAAACTCAGTGAAATATTTATCAATAAATGAGATTTACTGCTCTAAGTTATTTTCTCCCTATAAAACCTTTTGACTTCAGCTAGTCACCCTGCATAAATTAAAGAATGCAGAATTACTCTCCAAGTACCTATGTACTAAAGATGGGAAAAGTGTCCACTGGTCCTGTTAGCTTTAGACATCTTTGTTGAATTGTTTGTACATGTTCATGCAGACAGGAGGGTTAATTCTTCTCTTAGTTGTATCTGTACGTTTTAGAAATGTGGCTTTTCTTGTGAACATAACAGAAATGCTGTGGTTTTTTCAGTATTAGATCAAGGGAGACTTTTGGTGACAGTTCAATGAAGTCAGAATTTCAAATGAGATCAAAACTGTCATGTAAGCCTGGAGAAAGTAATGCATGCCTTGATTTTGTTTCCACCTCTGCATTCAGACTACTAGTTGTTGAGCAATTTTCCTCCCCCCTGCCCCCAAAGGAATTTATTGTTAGATACCGATATTTACTAGTGTATATTTTGTTATAAACAGAATTCAAGTGATTAGTCTTTTATGCAAATGGAGGTGAATCAAATCCTATTAAGTGATGTGGAGTAACATCAGATACTACAGTTAACATTGCATTGTATGTTATCTCACTTTTATATAGTTTCCTCTGATTTAACTGAAATAAGACTATTATACCTGAACAGAATTGTAAATAGGTAATTTTTACCTCATTGTTGGTTTTATGGCTGGAAGTAATCTGCCAAATTGTTGCTAAAGTTTTTCTTAGCTTTTAAATCTATTCAGCACTGCCTGGATGCTTAGCATACAGTCTATTCTAATGGTCTTAGCAGGAACAGACATCTTTTCTAATTTAGTGCATCAAAGTTCCCTGAGCATGTTTGCCAACTGAGGAAATCCTATAGATATGGGGCAAGATAACAAAGCAAATAAGCTTTTCCAATCAGAGTTCCAAATCTTAGTTGTGTCTCTCTTGGATTTATTGAGTTAGAGGCCGGAATCAGGCAAAAGATGGATTTATACCTCCCTTCCTCGCCGCTGCCAAATAGGATACTCGTTATCAGCTCTGTTGGCTTGATTTGGTTGTCATTTGTTTTCTTGCAAAGGAGGGATATAGGGAGATGAGGTCCTGATGAATAAGGAAGAATGGAGGATGTTCTGCTGTGAAATAGATTTGCTCATTTCAAGGTCTCATGACAGAGTACTATCATAGAAGAGAATCCAGTCTTCTTAACAATATGTAAAGGGTGTCCACCCAAGGGATTAGCAATATTTTGTCTTGTATGTTCAAATACAATCCTGAATCAACTAAAGGGATGGGAGAGGTGACCTATAGAAAATTGCCACGAATTGTCTTGTGTCACCATAATTACCTAAAGAGCAGTAAGGATACAGTTATGGAAGTACTCTAAGCATAAAGCTGCCGAAGCTGTGCATCTTCAGAAAGCATTAAATGAGTATTGGGTGAATATAAATAGAAAGCATTCTCTATATCTGTGTCTGTTTCTGTAGGAAAAGTAGGAATGCTGAGTATTGTGATTTGAACTAAAGACATATGGTGCATGCAGTCTGGTTTATAAAAGGTAGAAGAAGATTCTCTTGTACTGAGTAACCACAAAGCATGGTGGGAAGAATGTCCAACCCCAAAGCCCCCAGGAAATTAAGCAAATTGTGAAACATTGTGAAAATTCTGTTACTTTTTAGACAATGTATTGATCAGCAGGCTCTTTTTTCCTGGGGTATAGGAGAGACAGAAAGGGAGCCTTTCAACATGTACAGCTTTGAACCTCTTCAGTGACTTGCTAGGGAGAATGAGCAGCTTGGGTTGTTTCAAGTTCAGGGAACATTTGATGTTCAGACAAGAGAAGAAAAGGAAACAAACAGTTATAAAATTTTCAGAAGCAATGACTTTCCATTGATGCCCTGAAAAGTAATTAGCTCATTTAGAAATTCCTCTATGTGAGTATCCAACCACTGATACATAGTGGTTTTACTGAAGGTTTCTGACCCAACTTCAGCTACAAAGATGCCAGTGGGCTATAAACAAAGAAGGTGTTATTCATAACTACTTGTGGAAGTAAAAGCAAGAAAGGTCTGTCTGCTCAAATGAATACAGTCATTCTGAGAAGAAGCACAATCCTATTTACCATATAAAAATCAAAATTGTCCTTGAAAAGAAGGAATAGGAATAACTTCATTCTAGTCCAAAACTGACCTGTCAAATGATTGTTAAAACTGATTGAAGTGTTGGGAACTATGTATTCCTTCTAGTGAAAGAAGTAGTATTTTCCCATGAACTGTAGAAATTAATGTCAGTTTGATGATATTTTGTTAGGAATTATTGAGAAAAATACAGAAAAAAATCCAGGCAGACCTTATAAAGGGCTGTGAAGTTTTAGATTATTAGGATACTTCACAAAAGCAGGTACATGAGGATAGATTCAGAAATTTTATCTACTCTTAGACAAATGTAAGAAAATCTAATTTCTAGTAAAATTGTTTGTTTGTTTGTTTGTTTATTTCCTCTTAAGTACTAGCCCAAAAGATATTTATCTAAAATCTGCTGATGGTAATAAAACACTCAGGTGGTTCAGGACAAAGGAAGAGTGTCTGTAATGAGGCTGTGTGCCTAGATTTGTTGACTATTTTCTATTAAGGCCCTGGTAACATCATCCACTCTGATAAACATCAATATTTAACAAAACAGAAAGATAAATTCTGAGTCTGCTGCATTGGCTGTTTGAAAGAGATCTTACCTATTTGGTAGCCCAAGGATTAAGTGTTCTCACAGATGGTACACCTTCAAATTTTCCATCCTTGAATATTTAACTCTGGCATTGCTATGCAAGTCAGTTCCTGAAGCAATGATGGAAGTAGGAAGTTGGGTCTCCTTCCTTGTTCTACTTCCTGTAGGCCCCCAGATGGGATTTTTTGTTGCTGCAGTCCCCGTCCTTTCTGATGATGGCGATGACTGTTCTTTTTAAAGGTGTGATAGTATCATGATGCTATTTTTGAGCTGAAACATCTGGAATATTAGTAAATAGGTTAGCTGCTGAGTATGCCATCACCTCCTCTTCTGATGCCTAGTTGAAGCAAAACTGAGAAAATATCTTCACTACTTTATTATTTTAAAGGAAATTGTGGCTGTCTGGATGAGCTTTCCTTCTTCCACTCATTTTAGCAATATAACAGTAGAAATGAATTACCAGCATTTTTTTTTTTTTTCTTTTTCTTTTTTCTAATGTAGTGAAGGACAGAATGATTAAAACAAAGAAAATGGACAAAAAATCTATGTCATCAATAAAGAAATAATAATACAAGTTTCTAAACCATCAACCTCTTTTAGGTTGTAGAATGTGCCAAAACAAAAGTTAACCCACAAGTAAATCAATCAACACCTCTGTATATATTCTAGAAGACAAAAACATCTTATGTCATGTACATTGCCATTGTGTACTAAAGACATATGCAAAAAATTCACACTTATGAGGCTGGATCCACAAAGTGGCACAATTTGGCCTTACATGTTGTTTTATTGTCCTGTGAAATCCTGTACATCACTTTGTGAATGTTTTATAACATGCTGAGAAATTAGCAGCTAGTTCAGCCTAGAAAATCTTCTCCAGACTGCCTCTGATATTGCAAGAACATTGCATGTTTCATTAATAATTGCCATTATTTGTTTAAAACTGTAACTCTGTTGATGGTGAAATGTCTTTTTTTTTTTTTTTTTTTTTTTTTTTTTTTTATTGCAAACATTCATAAATCTTGAATGAAGAAGGAACTTTTCTGCACTTCCCTGGAATTAACAGTATTTGCAATATCACATATATTTTAATTACTTTTCCTTTAAGTGGCTCTACTATTAGCAAATATTTATTAATCCAAATTGTCTTTTTAAAAAATACTGGGCTAAATAAGGAAAACAGTAAAACCACTAAATGCTTAGATCCACATCCTCCAGTCAATTTCGGTGTTGCTTTTACTTACATGAAGACTACAGAAATGAACTTGCTGAAGCTTCCTGACAGTTTTTTAGGACTCCTGAAATATAATCTGCATGGACATACCCTCATGCCTGCATAGCAACATAATGGATCAAAGGGATTCTTAAAAAAACAAGGACGTAATAACTAACCTTTACTTCAATAACTTTTTGATGGAATCACATTTTTCTATCTATATTTTCAATCACATTGTTCCAAGGTGCAGCGCTATTGCATCTTTCGAACAGCTAGACCATTTTCTGAAAATAGCCCTTCCCCATGGAATTTTCTACACACACGGGTCCAGAAGCCTAAGAAAAACAGAGACTGAGAATATTTTCACACATACAGATCAGAGTAGCTTTAAGTCAGATACAGATGATTTGAAGTATAGATGAAAATGGTATGGATGCTAAAAATATTGAAGAGAAATAATGCTATGTAATAAACAGTAAAGCATGTTCATCTTCATTGTTGATATCTTGTCTACCCACACTTGAAGCGCTTTCACGAGTATTCGGTCTAATGTTTGGGGGTTTTCTTACCCCTTAACTTCGTGAAGTCATGAGTGTTCTCTGATAGTACTGAAATGCACTCAGTCCAGTATTTAATGAGAATTCTTTCACTCACATACGTCACCATTTCAGGATGTTTGTGACACAGGCTTGCTTGCATTTCAGTGTCAGTTCCAGCAGAATCCAGAGGGGTAATTAATAGAAGTGCTTTGAATTATAGAATTCTGTTCCACCATGATGAATCTATATAAATTTTAATGTAAGTTGAAGTAAACCAAATAGAAGGGAAAGAAAAACAGAACTGATGCAAATTCTCTTTACGAAGATCCTGTACTAGTTTTAAAGATTATATATCAATTTAAAGCAGCATTATCAAATTTCATAAATGGCAACTAAAGAGAAAGTTACAATACATCTGATATAAATTCATGTTTTCATGTCTTTCTTCAGAAGAGAATGAAAAACATTGGAACCTATAATGGGGTGAAACATTTTGCTCCGAAGAGATTGTTCAAAATGTACTTGCAAACCAACATCATTCAGCTATCAGAATCAAGGACGATATACTAAATATTAGTATTCTCTCTGAGATGTAACTTGGATACTGTGCTGGTTATGTGAATATCCTTGTAATATTCATAAGTACGTAGGTAGTAGTACCTTCGCTGGAATAAACACTAGATCCTAAATAATCAGAGGTTTTGGCTTCTATTTTTATGTGATCTTTTTAATAATATAATTATATCTAATTTACATGAAAAGCTGTAGACAGATGTAAGGTACTTGCTAACTCTGCTCCAGAATTTATTTCAGAATTTATTTCAATTTTCACTTTATTCTTTACAGCTTATAACATAAAGCAGTGGACTTACACATTGTTTTAGTGTATCTGAATTTATACAGCTATGTTACTTTTTATTATTTTACTACCTTTTTTTTTTTTTTTTTTTATTTTTTGAGTTTGCATGCTGTTCTCCTCAAGATATTAACAGATGCTATTGATTTCAATCATTTTATTGAATGGCAAATGGCCATAAAATTAGAAGATTGGGTTTTTATACATATAATCACTACTGGTATTAAGTGAAGTAGTTATCATGGCATGACTTTGTAAGTCATAAGTAAGTAGAAAATGTTCTTTCATGGGAAAAATGGGATGGTTTTGTAACAGTGAAGTAGGTGAAAGTGAAATAGTACAACTGATATAGGAGACTAAGTATCACTGTAACTTAACATTTAGAGAAGGATTATGGAGTTTGTGATGTAGAAGTAATATGCTGTCCCTTGACATAAGTAAAGAAAATTGCAGTGTCACTGACAGTGCAGAAAAGTGATCAGAATTTCTTAGTGTAACACAAGGATTGACTTAATGTTTTCAAATAAAAAATAGCACAATGGAAAAGTTTGATTAAGATATCCACACTAATACTTTGAAACGATGGCTGTAATACAGTAATATGAAGTCGGGAGTGCACCCCGGCAGCAAAGTACAACAGTATACTGGGGTTTATGAATCAGGGTGGAGCCAGGGCATCAAGGGGTGGGATTATCCTTTTCCACTCCACATTCATTAGACCATGTCTGGATATTGCATTCAGTTTTGACCCTCAAATATGGGAAGGACAAGGACAAACTGGAGGGAGTTCAGGGGATGCCACTGAGATGATGGGGCCCAGAGCTCTTGCCCTGCAAGGAGGGGCTATGGGGCTGGGGCTGATCCATCTGGGAGAAATAAAGGCTTCAGGGGCACCCAGCAGCATCCCCAGCACCACTGGGAGGGAGGGCATGGAGGAGATGCAGATGGGCCCTTTGCAGCAGTGCATGGCAGGAGACCGAAAGGCAGCGGCACAAGCTGAAATACAAGAGGCTCAGGCTGGAGATAAGGAGAAGCCTTTTCTTCAGTAAGACAGCCCAGGAGTGGAACAGTCACCCAGAGGCATTGTGCCATTTCCATCCTTGAAGAATTCCAGGACCCAACTGGACAAAGCCCTGAGCAACCTGGTCTGAATTAAGGATCAACCCTGCTATGAACAGAAGGGTGGGCTAGAAGATCTTTCCAACCAAGATTAATTTATCATTCTGAGACCGTTAACTAGGAAAATAAATTATCATGGCTGCCTGTGTTCTTCCATTATCCCTTCACAAAGCAAATGATTTTATATTAAGCATTCTTTAGCCATGGTGTATGTGCCGGATATTCTCTCTATCGACAAAGTAATCTTTGTAGATTTGTTACCAGGTTTTGTGTATTCTGGGCACATCACACATATTAGTAGTAAGGGCAAGCATTCTTCACTACATCCTGATTAAAAGAAGGAAAGCAGTTAAAACAATAGCTTAAGAAGCTAGAACAAGTGGATAAAAAGGAGTCAAGGAGGGGAAAAGGAATTAATATTGCAGAAGATTTAGTAGTCGTTAACCATCAGACTCCAATTCTGTTAATGTTACCGAGCCTTCAGCATTCAATGCTGTATCAGGTATACACTGCACACACAGCTATAATAGAAAGGAACACTAATGATAAAGGAAGAATTTAATCTTGATCTACCCTGTAGGGACCCAATCCACAGCAGAATTTAATTGCCACAAGTGCAAGGTCAGTTTCTATCTGCTGAGGATCTTTCTTAGTCCAAATTTTATTTAACCTGTGCAGAAAAATGAAAAAATGAGGGCAATGTTTTCCTGATAAAAAAAATAAAAAAGAGAAAAAGCATAGAACATTGTAATGTTGACATAATTTATTATGCTGCATAGAGCTGAAATAACAAACAAGATGTAGGCATTATATTACTGCCAAGTATGCAACTGCTGCTTTGCACCTGTTCCAGGGACTGGACAGGGAGCTGTTTCCCTGTACAGGCACAGCCTCAGTTGGAAGGATACATCTTGGATAGATCAGGAAATCTCTTCTTTTTTTTTTTTTTTTTTTTTTTTTTTTTTTTTTTTTTTTTTGAGACATAGTGAACAACTGCAATGACACAGAAGTCTCCTAGCTCTAACCTAGCCCTAGGACTTCAATCTTAAAATTTGTTCTGTCCATTCTAGCTCCTAACACCAGAGTTACACCCATTCTCCTATGTCCCAGTCCTTTGGGGAAACTTTCCTTACAGAAGCTTCCAGAAGGCAAAAGTTGAAATCTTTGTGTCAGGAAAACATATAGTAGTTTTACCTTTTGTCACTGAGGTCAGTATTTTATTTCCATTTCTGTCTTACACCAATTTGATTTTTTCCATCAGTTTCCTGTTGCTGTCATTCACCCTATAGCTTTTGTGTTCTTTTCTGTGGAGATCTTCCAGCAGCCTTCCAGTACCTCAAGGGGGCCTACAAGAAACCTGGAGAGGGACTTTTGACAAGGGCATGTGGTGATAGGATAGAAGATAATGGCTTTAAACTGAAAGAGGGTAGATTCAGATTGGAGACAAGGAAGAAATTCTTCCCTCTGAGGGTGGTGAGGCCCTGGAACAGGTTGCCCAGAGGAGCTGTGGATGCCCCATGCCTGGCAGTGTTCAAGGCCAGGCTGGACGGGGCTCTGAGCAACCTGGTCTGGTGGGAGGTGTCCCTGCCCGTCCATGGCAGGGGGGTTGGCACTAGATGATCTTTAAGGTCGCTTCCAAACCAAACCTTCTATGATTCTATGATTCTATTGTGATTGCTATTTTGAACAAATATTACACCTATGGTGTATAATTTGTGACAAACCTTGTAAAAACTGTTACTTTGCAGAAACAGTTTTAATGCCTCTCTCTCGCATCTAAGTAATAACTAAAATTCTACTTTCTTGTCTTAATCTTTGTAACAAAACAAGGAGATAAAACATAAGTTAATAGAGTGAGAGGTTCAGTAGAGATGGAGGATTTTTTTTTTTTTCACTAATAAGGCTCAAGGATGGAGTACCATAATAAACTACACATATTCATCCTCATGGCCAGAAATGTTGTCTTTTTAATCCTGTTCCCTGCTCTTGGACCATTGTGAAAGACATACAACTAATTTTGAATAAAACCTGCTAAACATTAGCAATTAGCCATCAAGAGCTGGAAACTAGCAGCAGGATATGCAGAGGCATGAGTGTGTGCAGGCTTACCTGTGATGGATTTGATCCAAAAAGAGCAGCTTAGTAGTGGCAAAATGTGATACCTAGAGAAATAAGAAGGTTAGTGTTGGAGTGAAAAAAGCAATGCACAAAGGCAGCAGCTTACACAGCAGGGTACCTGATGACAGAAAAATCTGCATAGTGTCAGGTCACCTTATTATGCCACTGCATTATGGATTTCATTACTTCTCATTGCTAGTCATGAGACTTGAAGGTCAAAAGTTGGTAGTAAAGAATTTGTTAAAAGTGATATTATGGTCTCTTTCAATAAAATACAATGTAAATTTCTTAAGATCCTGTCTCTGTCTGTGCAGGAGAGAGGTCTTGGACAGGTAGAGAAATGACTTGAGTCAGCCATGAGAAATTCAACTGATGCAGGGTTGCATACTGGCCCTCTGAATATGCTTTTTGGTTTCTAAGCAGTTTGATGACTAGGAAGTGCAATTGAAATGTAACATTGCTAATCTTCATTCAAGAAGTATTAGCAAATGCCTGACAGTCTCACTTTTACAGGTACAGAATGCAGGAAACTAATTTGCTACGTTGGTGAGAAAATTCATGAAAATTAATGCAGTATATATATTCATATTCTCTCTCTTACATTATAATTCATATAATTACTACCATGAACAATGTTCAGGGCTGCCTCTACATGAATTTTGACCTTCTTCACAGACATGTATCTCAAAATTAAGACTAGTGTCTTAAATGAATGAATTTTACTACCTCAGATAGCTGACATGCGCATAACTGTGACATGACTTAAAGTATGACCAGCATATAACAAACCTGTAACTGGTAAAATATGCTTAGGTAAACTCTGCCTTCTCTTTTTTTGTTATATTTTGCATATAATACTTTATTATCATACAGTAGCTTATTTAGAAGCATACCTCTGTAATTTAGTTTCATTTAGGATTAGAGAGATTGTCAAGGCAAACAAAATTGGTGTTCTTGTAACCAGTTCTTACTTTGCTTCACTACAACAGTGTGGGTCCTGACCTCATACAGAACTAAAAGCCTTATACTCTCATTTACTTCAGAGGAAACTGAGGGGTCTAAGACCTCAGTGTGCTGAGTCCTTAGAAATCCAGTAACTTCATACCTTATGAGCTACCCATTCAATTACATGTTAAAGCTCTAGTGTTTAAGCCCTTCAAAAAGGGTATTAAACTAACATATAAGCCCTTTAAAAAGGGTGGCTGTATATATAGTGTGGTCGGTTGACCCTGGCTGGATGCCAGGTGCACCCCAAAGCTGCTCTACCACTCCCCCTCCTCAGCTGGACAGCGGAGAGAGAATATATTGAAAGGCTCATGGGTTGAGATAAGAACAGGGAGATCACTCAGCAATTACTGTCATGGACAAAATAGACTCAACTTGAGGAAATTACTTTAATTTATTGCCAACTAAATCAGAGTAGGGTAATGAGAACTAAAACCAAATATTAAAAGCACCTTCCCCCCACTCCCCGCTTCTTCCCTGGCTCAGCTTCACCCCGTTTTCTCTGCCTTATTCCCCCAAGTGGCACAGGAGGATGGGGAATGGGGGCTGTGGTCAGTTCATCACACATCTTTGCCAGTCCTTCCCCCTCACACTCTTCCCCTGCTCTAATGTGGGATCCCTCTCATGGGAGTCAGTCTTCCACAATCTTCTCCAATGTGGTCCTCCCAATGGGCTGCTATTCTTCACAAACTGCTGCAGCACGGGTCCTTCCCATGCAGTGCAGTCCTTCAGGAACAGACCCCCACAGGGTCACAAGTCCTGCCAGCACACCTTCTCCAGCATGGGCTCTCCACGGGGTCACAGCCTCCTTCGAATGAACCCACCTGCCCCAGCGCGGGCTCCTCCATGGGCTGCAGGTGGGTCTCTGCTCCTCTGCGGGCCTCAGTGGGTGCAGGGGCACAGCCGGCCTCGCCGTCATCAGCGGCTGCAGGGGAACCTCTGCTCCAGCAACTGGACCTCCTCCTGCCCCTCCTGCTGCACTGACCTTGGTGTCTGCAGAGTTGGTGCTCTCACATATTCTCGCTCCTCTCTCCAGCTACCATTGCTTTTCCCCTTTTCAAATATGTTATCCCAGAGGCACTACCACTGTCGCTCATGGGCTCGGCCTTGGCCAGCAGTGGGTCCTTCTTAGAGCTGGCTGGCATTGGCTCTATTGGACACAGGGGAGGCTTCTGGCCGCTGCTCTCAGAAACCACCTCTGTAGCTTCCCCACTACCAAAGCCTTGACATGCAAACCCAATACAGTATAGCTTGCATATTTGAGATAATAGAATAAAATAGGTTGATAGGTGATCATAGAATCATAGAATGTTTTGGG
>KL276621.1:0-11421 GCA_000699545.1 Podiceps cristatus
TTTGTTGAACCTCATCCGGTTTCTTACTGCCAGACATGTGGACTGGAACTCTTTTTAAAACATACATTTCTTTTCTTTTCTTCAACTGAAGGAGGAATGAGTTAAAGTCCACTTCAAGGCGTGGTTCCAAGCCCCCCCTAGCAAAGCTACCAGTGCAGAATTGTAGCCAGCCATTACTTAATGTGATACCTTGAAAGGGGGCTACAAAGCCCCAGCTGAGAGGGCCACAAACTCCTCTCAAAGGGACAGTGCCGTATAATCCCCTAAAGGTGTGACTTGCTTGCCACTAGTATGGATGTGTTGAAAATGCCGATTTAAACAAAATTAGCTTTAGAGCTTTCACTAATAACACCAGCTACCCTGGGTCTATCAAGCATTTTCTGACATGAGGATTTGGCTTTTGTTCTCACTTTTTCAGTATGCAAGTACAATCTCACAGCGTGAGCTTCTACATACATAGAAAAATGCACTGTTCCTAGCAAAGACTTCTGGCTGAGAAAACCGTCTGTGTTCGTGCACTAACTCAGCTACTTAGTTACTTAAATGGTGGTAGTCAAGCGAGTCAAGCTATTTGTACACTTCTACATCTGGTAGGATGAAGCACTCAAACTCATCATCTTATATTTGTATGCCCTTTGGCAAAGCACCTATAATAGACACATACTTTAAACAGGTTAATGAAAAAACAGCAGTAAAGTGAACCATGCACGCAAGCTTTAATATGGGAAATTAAAATCACCCAACTGAAAGCACAGCTCAGCAAGAAGCAAACCTACTACAAATTTGATTAATTAGATGCCTTTAGAGTTTAAGACAGGTGATACACACAAAATTTGCTAAAGCAAGAAAAACGGGATTAAGGATATTAATTTTACTTTTTAAGGTATCAGAAATGTGTCACAAATATTGGTAGCTCCTTTAGAGAAAAAATAATCACACCTGCAGCTAGTTGTCATTTACTGTCTTGCACAAAACATGAAGACATCAACAGGTGGGTTTTTAGGATTCCTCTCCAGTTACCACAAATAATTCCATGTTGTCCCATACGACCACAGTGCTTTCAAAAAGAGGATTGTCAAGAGGATTTTTGGTCAAAAATCAAGTCATTTGAAACATCACATTGTTGAAAGCAATTGGATATGAAAGCAGCCAGCAGGTCTCCAGCATTCAAGGTCACATCAGATGTGTGTTCCTATAGGATATGGTTTTTATTTCAAAAACTACTCCACTCCCAAGTCAAGCACAGCAACCCTAAAAGGCCAGCTATAGAAATTAAGTCAAAATGAATAATTTTTCATCCACAGAGAGCCATTTGAGGTCCCCAGCAAGCTGAAGGCTGGTATTCACACTGATAACTGTACTAGCAGACCCCGATTCCATTAATTTTTACAGTTATATGGTTTAATAGATGGGCTAAATGTCAGGACTGCCCTAAATTCAGTGAGTAGACACACAGTAGAGATTTCTCTATGTCAATTTAATTCTAAGGGGAAACATAAAGAAACCAGGTACAATAGCTGAAATTCAGAGTTGTCCTTAAAGACTTTCTAACCTTTGCTTCAAGCAAGAAAGTTGCAAAATTTATAAACCCCTGGGCTAGTTTTGCCTGGGACAGGGTAAATTTTCTTCAGCTAGTATGAGGCTGTGTTTTGGATTTGTGCTGAAAACAGTGTTGATAATAGAGGGATATTTTAGTTGTCACTGAGCATGGCTTACACAGCGTCAAGGCCTTTTCTGCTTCTCACCCCACCGCACCAGCGAGGAGGCTGGGGGGGGGCACAAGAAGCTGTGAGGGAACACAGCTGGGACAGCCAACCCCAACTGACCCAAGGGATATTCCATACCATATGGCGTCACGCTCAGCATATAAAGCTGGGGGAAGGAGGAGGAAGGGGAACACATTCAGAGTGATGGCATTTGTCTTCCCAAGAAACCATTATGCATGATGGAGCCTTGCTTTCCTGGAGATGGCTGATCACCTGCCTACCGATGGGAAGTAGCAAATTAATTCCTTATTTTGCTTTGCTTGCGCACACGATTTTTGCTTTACCTATTAAACTGCCTTTATCTCAACCCATGAGTTTTCTCACTTTTATTCTTCTGTTTCTGCCCCCCATCCCACTGGGGGAGAGTGAGCGAGTGGCTGTGTGATGCTTAGCTGGGGTTAAACCACAACAACCTCCAACATCGGTTACAATTCCAGGTGAAAACACATTGCCATTAACAACGCAAAATGACAGCGAGATTTGAAAGAGAGTGAAATTATGCCTCATGGAATTAATCAATATATTTATTTCCAATATAGCCCCTGATCCTGATAACAATGTTCACCACTATCTTTAACCATGCCTGTGTTCATTAATTCAAGCATTTCAAGTGTTTGAAGGACCAGGACTGTAGGACTCTCAACTCCACCATTACACTGACAGGTATTGACATACTGCATCAGAGGGATAAGTAGTCCAATCACGGAGCGTGGTGTGCAGAAAGAGCGGAGCCATGAAACAACCTGAAGTCCTTGAGACGCTAAGGCAAATGCAAAACAGTATCAACTTGGTCAGGAGGAAAAAAAAAAACAACAACCAAAAAACAACCAAACAAACAAAACACCAAACACAAAACACTGAAAAACTTTGAGACAAAATGGAAAACAAATAAATTAACAAGCCCACATCTCTTCTTATATTTTATTTTTAAGGGATGAAGAGTTAATATTATATGCAATGCTCCCACTTGTTCTGGCAAACGGACAAAGACCTGTGAAGAGACATAATACTGGCCTCTCACACTTTTTTATCAAAAAAAAGTATCGCAGTGCTACTGTGTATACTATTACCAAAAGCCTGGGAAGGGCTCAACAGGGCTTTGCAATCTGTGGGTAAGGACAGGTCTGGTCTCGCTGGAGAAGAAGGGAGCAGTCCCTCCGTGGGGAAGGCAGCTCATGAAGATGGAGCAGCACCAAGAGCGCCTGTCTTGTCCCTGACCCTCCTAGCACAATCTCAGGTGAAGGATCACAGGCCGTGGCACAGCAGCTCTCTCCCCTAGCGCATCCCCAGAGAGGAGACAGGGAAAAGAGATGGGCGGGAAGGTGAAGCCCAAACTCCGCCCAACTTTTCCCCTTCCTTCTTCCAGATGAGCAAAGGAATGCAAGGCAGAGATGAGGCAGATGCACACCAAGAACAGTGGGTGCAGAATAAATTGGGCCATATCAGGTAGCACAGGGAATAGGAAACAAAGCCAGCATTCACCCTTGGGAGTTTTGGTATCACATCAAGCTTTGAGTTTAAAGTCCCAGTGTTGGGGTGATACCAGTACATCAGCCACCACCAATGGGGAACTCAAGCAGGGAGAAGCAGAAAGCATACAGGAAAATTGACACTTGATGCTGAAGCGCATAAGATGCCATAAATTCAAAAAATAGATGCTACAGTACTGTTCCTGTGAACAGCCTGTGCATCCCAGCCAGTGAACAGCTGGATCTTGATATTACAGAAAAGAAGCTAGAATGGTCCAAGCATGAAAAGATTAAAGGTTCTACAGTGCACAAGGATGGCAAGGGAATACTGCACACTTTTGCTCAGAAGTATGTGGAGTTCTCCTCTTTAGGGTGGCAATATTTTTTACAGAACATAAGCTATCTTCTGGAACATGTATTCCCACTGTGTAACATCACTTACATTAAATTAAACTGTTAGAGGAATAATCTATATAACGATTTTGACATCATGCAGTATTTGGAGGCAGAGCTGTAGAGATGGATGGAGATATAATCTATAGATAGAAAATGGTTCTTTGTAGGCAAATGATATTCAGGAAGAACCAGTTTTACTGGTAGTATGCCCAATAGTATCCAAACATAAAGAAAATAGGGAACAAATATTTTATGCTTTCATTTTTAAGAGTTGTGAGCATTGGTCAGCATCTGCCAGCTCCCAGTAACGTCACGAATTATATTTTCTGCTTCACATTTATTTATTCCACCATTATCACCTGTTACACCCACATGTTACTGTGCTTTGCGAGCAACAGGCATAAGCTCGGGCAAAGTTTGCTTGTAGGAAATAATGTCTTTGTCCAGATGCCTGCATTTTGCACTGCCTAAAGTATGTTTGATTTTTCTGCAAGAGGTGCACATTAACAAGATAAATACCTTATGCTTTGCATGACTGACCAGCATTGTTGATGGGGTGGCAGAAGTAGAGTATTTAGAGGACAGCTGCTCATCCCAGAACTACTGAGCACAATTCTGTCCAGAAGCTTCCAGGGCTTTGGTACCTGCAGGTACCGCATGGTCCTCATCAACCAAAGGTTCCTATCATGTACAGTGACCACAGAGGATGATATGAAGACAAATAATGAACCTTAATGAAGGTGAAGAATCATTGCCTGGGAAGTTACTGATTAATGTAATGCGAAGGGATAGGCTTTTTTGTGTTAAAAGACACAGTAATGGCCATTGCACAAAGATATTGAAATATAAGATACAGGACAGTCGTGTATTGCCTCCATATGGGAGATTAATACTATCTGTGTGAGCTTCCATTAAAATTTGTAGCTATAGAAAATTTATTTGTTCTTCCTGAACACTGTTGCCAGCTCATTTAAAGGGAATCCAGCTAACAGAAGTGCTTTCAATCCAGCATTTCAACTATGGATCCTTTTATATGTACAGTGTAAGAGTGTGCATCAGGTCTCAAAAATATAGAAGAGGAATGAGAACAACTTTTATATCTCTCTAAAATTTTATATTGTGAAGAAGAGTTATATGTATTCACTGAAGGGAGAATGTGCGCCCCCAGGACATTGCAGCTACCAGTGCATGCCAGATTGTCACATCAACAAATCAACAGGAATCAAAAAGTTGAGAATTTCTGGAAAAATAAATAAATACTAGAGAACATAGTTCCCTACTCCACCACACATCAAACAAGGAGCCTAGCCTAAAACAAGACTCATCTTAAATGATCCCTTTACATGTCCAGCAATCACATTCAAAGACTGACTGCAGTTCAAGTACTTTCAGTGTAAAAAATAGCCCAGCAACTTTTTCCAACAAAAAGTATCTGGAGAAGGGGGAAGAACCCGAATTAATCCCAACTGATTTAAGGCACTGCAGTGCTAAAGTTAGGACTTAATCATCCTATGCTGCTTGGATATTTGGCAGTGGAAGATCTTGAGGTGGGCTGAACTTTCCCTTGAGCTACGCAGCTGCCTTCCTCGAGGTGGGGCAAAAAATAACTGAAGCTTAATCTGAATCCAAATCTCTGAGCCTGTGGCTTTATTCACAGTGTTAAATGTGGTGAGAGAATAGTCTCGTTTCCTTCCTGTTTCTCCTGTGAGAAAAATCATAAACATTAAGAAGTCCACTTAGGGATAAGTTAAAGGTTTTGACTGGATGATATGCCTACCAAAAACTTTGGTTACAATCACCCTAACCCTGGGCACACACATGGACTGTGTTCACCACATGCTTTAGTTCGGTAAAGCAGGTTTTAACAGGCATAGCAGTATCACCATCCTGGTCTCCCTGCCTTTCATCCAACAACTCAGCAGTCAGTGCATCCACTCGCAACGTGTGAAACTCAGGATACTTTATATCTTGTCAGAAGGTCAGCAGCATTTCAGTCCAACACAATCTGTGCGGGCAACACTCTGGGTGAGTCACAGGCCTTTGGGAGGCCTGTACTAAATGTGCCCCCAGGCATTCACTCTTCCAAAGCAAAACAAGATGAGGCATCTAAATCTATTTTAATTTATATTTTTCAGGCTTCTTATTTTTAGAGGACACTTATTTACAGAAAAATGGGTGTTTAGAAGATTGTTTTCATATGTTTAGCAAACATGAAAATACTGAGAGTTTCTTTGAAGAAATTGGAGAAATCTTGTGAACGTAAGAAATGCCATTCTGGGCCAGACAAATGGTCCATCTCCAACACTGATAATTGCTATCAACAATAAGAGATGGCGCTTAGGGACAGCACACGAAGCTGGATGTTTCCTACAGACCAGTCTCTCTCTAATTCCCAAGCACCCACACTGTTGCATTAGGGATGTGGAACCTACAGCCCTGCCTTTTTCCTTTCATTCCTCTTTACAGACCTTTGTCCAAGAATTTGTCTAACTGTTTTTGTAGCTGCTCATATTACCTGTCTCCAAAACCTCCTGAAGAAATACATTTGAGAAGTTTATTACCTATTGTGGTCAAAAATACTTTGTCTATTTTAAACTGATCTCCTACTAGTTTCAGCAAGCACTCCCTCTTTCTGGTATTGCTGAATTTGGCAAATATCAGCTCTGTGTTCACACTGTTCCCTTAACGATATTGTACACTTTGCTCGTATCGCCTCATGGTTTTATGCTTTCTGAACTTAAGAGTCCTTGTCTTTTAATCTGCCCTTGTAGAGCAGATGCTCCAGCCCTTAGATCATTTCTGCTGTATATATACACACATACAAATATATTTAACTTCACTACACCTTTCTTGAGATACAGGAAGCAGAACTACACAAAGGGCTCAAGATATGGGTGTGCCAAAGTTTTAAACAGTGGCAAAATGACGCCCTCTGGTCTTCTCCCCAGCACCCTTCCTGATGATAGCTGATATTTTCCTGGGTTTTTTGGCTGCCTCTGCACTTTAACCTAATGATTGCAGACACCTGCCAACAACGACGCCATCCTGAGCAGTAAGCATCAGTGCTATGCTCAACATTATACAAACATGTTTTAGATCGGTTTTCCCTGCGAGCACAACTTTATGGTTGTTCGCGCTGAAGATCACCTGCCACTTCTTTGCCCACATGATCAGTTTAGCAAGATACTTCAGGAGCTCATTGCTCCTGGCGTGGCACTCGACTACCAGCATCACCTGCAGACCTTGAGATTTGACTGTGTACCGCCTGCTCAAGGTCTTGAACTCATGCAACTAACCTAATACTCTTTTTTGTTGTTACCTGTGATAAGTCACTGAGTTACCAGTATATTTCTTCATTTCTAAAAACACTTTGATAATTGCATGCCATTACTGAGTGGATGTGGCCTTGGTCTATTTAACAATTATCCTGTGTTTCAGAAAGTTGAGAGAGAAAGACAAAGCACCTCAGTTGGTACAGTGACTTATTTTCCATAAGTTTTACATTTAAGTATGTGCCAGGCTCCTTCAAATTGTTTTTCTAGGCTGAGCTGGTTTCTGTTGGTAGCCTCTCTCCCTTGTCTTCTGAACTTACAAATCCTGAGTTCCCATTCAGCCATTTCTTCTCTCGCCAACACAACTGTGTAAAGTGCACTCATGTTCTCCCTCATGCTGTGTCTCAATGCAAACTCAGTTCTGTTTGATTTCAGTGACATCAGTTGAGAAAGTGAGATGGATTTTAGTGGGGGGGGAAAAAAAAAAAAAAAAGAAAAGTAATTTTTTCTGTGGAGCTGTAAGTCAATATCCTAACAAAATTTCACAAATGGTGGGTAAGCCAAGTGATAGACGCAGAATGGCATGAAAATGGAGCGAGATCCTGTTTCCATTAAATTCAGCAGCAAAACTTGTATTTACTTTGGTCAAGTGGACTCAGACTTCTTTGCAGAGGTACAGTAGAACAAAGAATAAATAGAAAAGTTTTCTTCTTTTACTTATCCTGTCCACAATAATATACTATAATATTCAATGCAATAATGCGATTCCATACTGCTATTCAGTCTTGAACAGAGCCTCTTCCAAAGAAGGGTTTGGCTGACAAACTTTCAGAAAAAAAAAAAAATAGCTATTGTCAGATTGCAAAATAAGAAGAAAGAAAAAAAGAAAGGAGTAAATGTTTGCTGCTAAAACTATCTGGAACAATATTAAAATCGTAAAAAGGAAAATCAGTTCACAAAAATACTGCAAGATTTGATAGGGGCAGATTTCTAAATGTTTGCTGGCCTGCAAAGTGCTGGGATCAGTAAAATCTGAGGAGCGTTGCAGAAAAAATCAGCAAAGGGTACTCCTTAGCTTGAAACCTTTCGCTTTGAGGCTTGCCAAGCATCAATACTCCCGTTAGCTGAAGAGAGTTATTTTTTCATTCTGCTAAGACACTGACACTCTAACAGTACAAGTAAAACTTTAGACCTCTGCACACTCTTGTCTTCATCTGTTTCTGCCTCCTGACAGATGATGTTCTTTGAGGCTGAGTTGTCTGTCTCAGATAACCACTAGAGATCATTCCTACCCTTGCAGTACTGCTGAATTAACTGATGTCATTTTATTCTCCCATCACTACTATTTTTTTTAATAAGAATGAACAAATCCACATATTTATAACCTGAACGTGAACTGAAGTTGCAGACTTTAAAATTTATGTCATCTTAAATGCTGAAAGACAGTTTCCTCAAATAAAGCAAAATAGGAACTAATTGTATACTAGAAGGTCCACTGGAAGAAATAAAGCTTGAAAATCTGGCCACATACTCAAATGCAACTATGCCAATTTCTATTAGTTGAGGATCTGGTCCACAGTCGGTAATTAAACCAAACGAAATATGCTGCCTATTATGCAGCTAAAACCTTCGTTTATTTTATATGCAAAAATAGAATCGATCTTGGAAAATAAATATTGATAAATACTTGGCGCTCTTACTGAGCGTGTTAGAGGACCACGCTGTCCCTGGCAGTGAGACGGATTCCATACCACTGTGCATGATGCCTTGTCCCCAGGCCTGCCCAGTTCTTCCCCTCTTTTTTTTAGACAAAGACCTGTAATTACCCACCCTCTCCTGCCCTTCACAGGGCAGGGAAGGCAGCTTAGAGTTTTATGACTGAAGCATTCTCAGAGCAGAAAACATTACAAAGCTCCGTAACACTGTTAACAGTAGCCAGTTAGACAGGCACGCATCAGTGTTGATCAACAACCCCCTGCAGTCAAAGCCCTCCCCTTCCCACAGCTTCACAGGAAAGAGACTGGTTCTATCTTGCATAAGCCTGCCTGTCCTCTTCCACAGAGCCCCAAGAACCAGCACTTGTCCTACTTACCTCCAAAGTTAGGTCATCCATAATTTTGGACCATTTTATCTATAAAGCAAAATTGTTTTCCAGGGGCTTCTATCAGCCACCTGGGAACATGCACAAAATGTCTCTCCTTTCGCTCTGTATCTGGACAAGATTCAAGTGGTGTCAGAGAAAAGAGCTTTCTGCACCCTCTTCACAAGTGTTTACAACAAAGGCTGCTTCTCTCATGTTTTAAGAATACTTCACTATCCCATTCCATTCTTACCTCTTCATTCCACCATTGAGCTGTGAGGATAGTACTGCATGCATACGTGTACGTATGTTTACAGATGCAAATAATAGTATTGGGTACTAATTTTGTATTTGAAATGTCAGGCCTATCAGGTGTTTTCACACAGCAGACAGAGAAGCTACCCCAGATATTTTTATTTGCAACGACAAAAGAAACTGATAAAAATGTGAAAATCTGGAATTTTCTTACAAGAAAAAAAAAAAAAAAAAGGTAAAAGAAAATCCAGGAGAACCAGAATAAAAGCAAAGTATTTTAATCCAGCTGGCAGCAAGTCCAGGGCTTCAGCTGACTACTGGCTATTTCACAATGCTTACTATTGGCCAAATTTGAAGTGATAGGTAATAGAAAAGGATCCTGGCAACAACAGTTAGGAAATTTTTAATAAATTGATGAATTACTCACTGGTGAGTCTCCTTAATGACTAGAATGAAACAGAAAAAGTCTTTTCTGTGAGAAGGGCTCAGCTGCCACCTTGTAGAATGCTAGAGGGTTAGGAAAAAAGTTGTCCAAGGTCACAAAGCCGGATTAATAATTTTTAGTGTTATGGTTCATTGCTAAAACTAGGATGCAGTTTGAGATGGGGCTTCCTCTTGGTTTTAGTTTATCATTCTGTCAAACAATATATTAGCATAACATTATTTTTGTAGTAGAAGAGGAAAGTAAAGCCATGAGAACGCAAAGGATGGAAAGGGAAACAACACCAGATTTATTTCAGAGAGCAAATGGTACTTCAGAAGTTGGGAGCACAAGTTCTATGATCTTGAATATGACTTTTGATTCATTTGCATAGAGAATTCTCTTACAATGCATCCAGTTTTGTAGCAGAAATTTCAGAAATTCAAGCAAAATTATCTTTCATACTGAAAAGATTTTTAATTTCTCCCGACCCTGTGGCAAAATTGGATAAGTTCTCAAAAGTTTAAGTGAAGCAAAATTAGAGTGTGGTTTAGAATATGTAAAGCAGAAAAAAAATGCATTCCAATAACTGATAGGTAAGCCTTAGTCACCTAAATAAGCCTGTAAAATGAAATACGTTAAAATGTAAATGCCTTTGATGTATATTCTTTCAGCACCTGCACTCACATTTCTTTGAGGCATGCTCTTGTAGAACAGAATTGCAGTGAAAATGTCATCTATCTGGACTTCTGTAAAGCCTTTGACACGGTCCTCCACAACATCTTTCTCTCTAAACTGGAAAGATATGGATTTGATGGATGGACTGTTTGGTGGATGAGGAATTAGCTGGATGGTCACGTCCAGAGCATAGTGGTCAAAGGCTCAATGTCCAGCTGGAGATCAGTGACTGAGGTGTCCCTCAGGGGTCTGTATTGGGATCAGTACTCTTTAATACCTTCATCAATGACATAGTGGGATCAAGGGCACCCTCAGAAAGTTTACAGATGACACCAAACTGAGTGGTGCAAGAGCCATGCCTGAGGGACGGGATTCCATCCAGAGGGACCTGGGCAAGCTCAAAAAGTGGGTCGGGTGAAGATCATGAGGTTCAACAAGGCCAAGTGCAAGGTCCTGCACCTGGGTTGGGACAATTCCCGGTATCAATACAGGCTGGGGGTGAAGGGATTGAGAGCAGCCCTGCCGAGAAGGACTTGGGGGGCACTGATGGATGAGAAGTTGGACATGAGCCAGCAATGTGCACTCGCAGCCCAGAAAGCCAACCATCTCCTGAGCTACATCCAAAGCAGCGTGGGCAGCAGGTCGAGGAAGGGGATTCTGCCCCTCTGCCCCGCTCTGGTGAGACCCCACCTGCAGTGCTGCGTCTGCTCTGGGGCCTCAGCACAGGAGAGACACGGGGCTGTTGGAGCGGGGCCGGAGGAGGGACACAGGAATGATCTGAGGGCTGGAGCCCCTCTGCTGTGAGGACAGGCTGGGGGAGCTGGGGCTGTTCAGCCTGGAGAAGAGAAGGCTGCGGGGAGTTATTGCAGCTTTTCAATACAGAAGGAATCTTAGACACTTTAAGATAATATAGTCCTACAAAGTAGGGTACTCCTTTTTGTGCGTGGCTCACTGGTAGATGAGAGCAGACCCCACACTTTCCAACACCTAAGCTATTTTCCTCCAACACAACCATGCTTGCTTACAGGCAGCACCCACCCTCATGCCTCACCATCCAAGTACTTCAGTAAAATATGCTTGCGCC